>JAODAL010006165.1:0-136190 GCA_025379985.1 Phyllomedusa bahiana | reverse complement strand
TTTATTTTTCTCCTTCCCCTCCCTCCCCCCCTAAAGCACACAGCGTCCCCTCCCCCACTGCAGTAAAACTTTATACAGCGGGGGGAAGGGCGGGGGTTTGCTGCCAAGGTCCCCGTGTGTGCCTGCCTAGGTCTGCTGCCAGGCTCCTGCGGGTTCAGTTTGCACTGTGCTGTTTGCTGGGGTGGCTTTGCGCTCACTCCCCAGGTCGGGGCAGCAGGAGGGGCTGATCATGGGGCTATGGAGCCAGAGGTTTGGGGAAGCTGTTATGCTAATAGAGGAGGGGGGGAGTAAGTGTTCCTATCCCCCCTGCTTAGATACAAACTCCACAGACACTAAAGCAACAAAAAAAACAAACCTGTTCTGTGTTTTTCCCCCATCGGCAGAACAGAGCAGCTGTAAGTGTGTTACTATAACAGGTGTCACAAACAGCAGAGCAGGGGGGGATTAAACCTTCAGAGCCCCCCGATTGTTCTATTGCTTAGTCAAAGCTCCACAGACACATGATGATTATAGAACAACTTCATGCTGTCACATTATACTGACCACAGATCAGCCTCACCTGCTCCCCCTTAAAATCTGTGTGAGAGAAGGGGAGCAAGCACACAAAAAGGGTTAAACCCCGGGCAGCACAGCTACACAACACAGAAGCTGGGAGTAGACCCCCTCCCCCTCCCCTACGAAGCATCACAAGGGGCCCTCTACTGTGCAGGAGGGGCTCTGGTCCCGAACTGCATTAGAAGTGATGCCCTCCCCAGCACTGGCACCAGTGAGGAAAAATCAACAGGTCGGTTGGTATATGTTTAAGGGCTGTCACCCCTATACCTGTGATAAATAAAAAACATGGCTTTGAATAAACATATATTGAAAAAGGCTTTTTTTTTAAAGATCTTTTTTAATTAAAACCCCAATCGTTGTAGCGGACAACCCCTTTTAAAAATAACCAAAGTCAAAATTTTGGAGTGGCCCACAAAGCTCTGACCTCAGTCCTATTGAAAATTTTTGGGCAAAACAGAAAAGTAGGTGGGAGCAAAGGCAACCCCACAAACAGGGGTCAGTTACACCAGTTCGTAAGAGGGAAAGGGGGCAAAATTCCTACCCAAATTTGTGCGAACTTGTGGGGGATATCCCAAACGTTTTTTACCCCGTCCTACAGTTTTAAGGGCAAAATACCAAACCAAAGGAAATTATGTAAAATTTTTTCTTTGCAGAAAATAATAAAAATGCCTTAAAAAATGCCTCTCCCATTTGGCATTTGGCAAATATAAAAAAATTTGGTTCCTAATTGACCTAAATGGGTAAGGTTTATTCTGATTTCAAGTCAGATAGTGAAAAATACATGCATATGTGTCTTTTTATATAATGCATATAAATTTCTGGTTTCAACTGTAGATAACCCATGTTATTTTTTAAATATATTATTTATTGATTAGGGGAATGCCAATTTTTAGATTTTAAATTTATTGCTAAAGGGGTTTCCGAGTTATTATTTTGTAATAAATTTATGCTACTGCTGCTGAAATGAAATAACAAAACTCATTTTCATATTTGTCCTTACCTCTGTTCAAGTACTGCTGCTGCCCCCTGGTTTCCATCAGTCTTCTGTTTACTTTCTGCTCCGAGCAGTTGGATCTTCAGTGTTGCAGCCAGCACTATGCATTATTACTATTTAAGGGCACAAATGGGGCATTATTATGTTTTGGGGAGGTACAGTGGTGGGCATTACTTCTGCACTGGGTACTGAGAGGAGTACAGTAACCATGTGGGGCCTAGAGGGCACTATTACTATTTGTGGGCATTGGAAATATCACTACTAGGGTCCATCCACAAGGCATGGTTTCTTGGTCGGATTTTCAGACAGTTTGTGGATTTGGAAACCATCTGAACGTTTTTGTCGCACTGTAAAAAAAAGCTGTCGGTTCTTGTTGTTTTTGCCGTTGCCTATTGATTGTATGGGAAACGGACGACAAAACTCAAAACGCCGGCGTATTTAGTAACAAGTTTCTAAATACACCGGCGCCAGAAAATGAGCAGAAAAGAAAACACCTGTGTAGACTACAGGTTGTTTTTTCTATTAAAGTCTATGGACTGGATGAACAATCGAATTTTCTGCAGTTTTAGAATCCTAAAACCGCAGAGAATACAATCGTTTTTGTGTGCTGTGTAGATATAGCCTAATTTGGTGACGATCTTGGTACCAAACCTGTCAAATAATTTATATAACAAAGAGGATAGTTATTCTTAACAATGATTTTATTCAAAATCTTGTAATCTATGCAAGGTTGCAGAGAGTTATGAGTACTCTAGTTATCAGCACTGATGTGCAGGATACATCTGTTCAGAGGGATATGCTTATACATATGTAGATTATAGACCCAAACCTGCGCCACTCACATTACTGATCGCATGAAAGTTGCGCCACACAAGTTAACCCACTATCAGATGGAAAGTTGAAATTTCCCGAACGTTACCAGAGCAAACTGAATATTATTAAAGGCAGGGTCTGGCATTAAGGCAGATAAGTATACTGTGCAGCCGCTCTGCGTGTTAATACATTTTTCCAGAATTGTGCGCATCTATTATGGCGATATAATCAATTCATTTCATTAATCGGCTAGCCCT
The DNA here is from genome assembly GCA_025379985.1 of Phyllomedusa bahiana. Taxonomy (NCBI): domain Eukaryota; kingdom Metazoa; phylum Chordata; class Amphibia; order Anura; family Hylidae; genus Phyllomedusa; species Phyllomedusa bahiana. The sequence continues at coordinate 133,571 of JAODAL010006165.1, read as the reverse complement.
ATACTTAGTCAAAACAAAGAGAGGATCTGAAACATTAAAAATGGAATATAAGAAAGATGTCTATCAGAACTTTGGCTTACAAAATGCATTTGAAAACTGCATGAAATGTGCACTTTGTGAACAAGGTCTAAACCTGTTTCTGCTTTCTTAGTTATCCGTTATAAGAATTGTGCTAGAAATCTGGCAAGCTTTAGTATACATTTGGGAGATTTTTCTGAGTCCTGTGAATTTGCTAACATAACATCTATGTTTATCTTCTTATAACTTAAACAAATGTTGAAACAAATTCGTGCTTTCAAAACTTGAAAAAAACATTGGTTGCGGAACAGATTTACAGATGGTAATGTACTACTTGGCACTTTGTCCTTATCATGGAATATCATGAGAAGAACAAAAAGCCCTTATGTTTTAAAAGTTTGACTATATAAAACTAAAACGTAAGTGGAAAAAACTTTACTGAAAGATGAGTCTATAAAGGATCAGCAGGAAACAAGCTGATTGCTGATAATGTGTGAAGGGGGACAGATAATTAAAGTACATCCTTAGATCTAAAGTCTCACAATGAACAGCTGAATGAAGTGCTGTAACATGTTTGCCAGAAAAATCAGAGTGATGTTAAATACTTTAGTGTTAAAAATGTATTATAGAAGTATTATAGAAGATACCTTTATTGCCTATCTAGAAAAATAGTATTTTCATGCTTGCAGAGCAAAGAGGCTGCTTCGTCAGGCATGCTGCAAATGAGATACGGGCATTATACATCACTAAGTGTGCCCTTCTCCAGGAGGAAGAAAACTGTGTCTCTAGTGCCACCTATAGCCAGTCAACACATGACTAGGGATGTCAGCCAAAGCAAAGACACTCAACTGTAGACAAGTTTTTTCCGACTTCTTGCTTCTCATCAGCAAAGAGCAAGTACTGGTTGGCTGGGTAAAACACATTTGACACAGCTGTTGGGTGTATTGGTTCTCCTTGCTGATATGCAGTTAGTATAGGAAGACTTATGGTCGGCCGACAGCTGTTTTTCTCTAATGATCAAGTATGTACACTATTCAAAAAAAATTAGGGATATTTTAGTTTTTGGTTGAAATTTTAAGATTAACATAAAGTTTCTTGATTTTTTTTTAAATGATCAAAATGAGACCATCTTTTATCTTTAGAATGCACATGTCCAACTTTTTGTAACGGGTGTCCCCGCGACCCACGGGTCGGGTCACGGGCACACCAGCATCCCCGCTACGTCTGCTGCAAGTGGCGACGTTACCCAGTCCTCAAGCCACAGGTGCACTAGCAGCTCCATTCCCTACTTACCTCACCACGCTTCTGTTCCCGGCCAGGCCGAGGGGGCGAGCGTGCGGCACTGCAGTTAAATTTATAAGGACAGCACGCTGGTGATTTGCTATCACCGGATGCTGACTCTATTTAAGCCCTGCCCTTTCCTCGATTCCCTGCCGAATCGATAGTGCCCTAGAACCTTGAGAGGAAGTGTTCCATTATCGTTATAGTTATTCTGTGAACCGTATCCTTAGCCTCCGTCTCTCGACCACAAAGTGTTCCATTATCGATATAGTTATTCTGTGAACTGTATCCTTAGCCTCCGTCCCTAGACCACAAACCTTTTCCGCCTGTCCTGACCTTCCTGCCTGTCCCTGAAAACAAGCTTGCTTCACGATTTTGTACCACGCTGTCACTGCATGCAAGTCACGTCAGGGGTAGCGAACTGGTAGTGTTCTGCCACAGCAAGTCCATAACGCTTTGTGCCGGGCTCTGGTGAACACTGGACCTACTTAGACTCCGCTCCCTGGCGAGGCTTATACCACAGCTTGCGGTGGTCCAGTGAATCCACACCTCTGGTCTGCTGTTTGGTAGGCCCACTGTTACACTGTTCAGTGTTTCAGTACTTTATACACAACTTGCTGATCTCTAACAAGGAGCTTAATGGTAAAATTCACAACAGGTTTTTGATCCCTGAATCGCTCAATAAATTAAGGGGATCAATTTGAAATGAGATTTAAAGAGTCCCTTTCAATGCCACTCAAGGCCACATGATTATTGAGACATTGATATTTTTCATGGTGTATACCCTTCACTGTTGTTGGCTTTTGTTTTATTAAATTGTTTGAGATGAGAAAAACAACATTGCATGCTACGACTTAAATTGCCGACTAAAATAAAATATCACAGTAGTGTGAAAATTTTATGTTTTCAATGAATTTCACCTGAAGTCCAAATATCCCTAACTTTTTGTAAGTGGTGTACCTTGAAATAATATCATTGTAAAAAATAATTTGCTGCCACCTTAATGCTGATATTGTGGATAGATGTGAAGCAGAGAGTTGGAACTTGTGAAGTAGGGAAACATAATGCTGTAAACCTCAGGGATGTTGATTTTATGTTATGGGATATGAAAAGCCCTTTAAATCCTCTAAAAAGTATCTGTTGATATTTTAATGTTTGCCCATAAAAGTAACTTGTTAGGTGCTACCTTTGACATCAGGATATGATAGAGGGAGGGAAGCTGAGTTATGTGATATGAAGGTTTAGGCTATGTTCACACGGCTTATTTCGGGGCGTATTTACGGACGTATTTACGTCCGCAAATAGTCCGAAATACGTTTAAATACTGTCGCAAAGTGTGGCCGTATTTCGCGGAAAAATAATTCCCATTTTACTATGGGGTTTATTTGCAAAAACGCCTCAAAAGTGACGGGGACTTAATTTTCGTCATTTACGGACGAAATTTCGCCCGTAATATGCCCCCGCGAAAAAACGCCTCGTGGAATGATGGGCGTTTTTACATTGGAATCAAGGTAATCTAATTGTTCTTTTTGAAACTATTTCAGGAAATATTTACGGAGTAAAAAAGCCGTAAATGCCCAAAATAAGCCGGTGGAAAACATAGCCTTTTTTGATTTGGACCCGGGTTTTTCTGAGAAAAAGCAGGAAAAAAGCCCCGGACCCCTTTAAGAGAAATAGGAGTCTGTTTCCCCTCCCCAATACAGTATGGGCGTTTTTCCTTTGATCGTGTGTTCAGAGCCAACTGTCAATCACTTTTTTGTGGGCAGGGGTCAGGAGCCTTTCATTTATTTTCACGTTTTTCTCTGTTTTTTTCTCAGAAATCCTGCTCCAAACCTTAAAACGAATACCAAACCGTTTTCCCCCCTTTCCCCCAAATTCAAATGCCAGCCCCCCTTAAAAAAACCCTATTATCCAAACTCAGTTCTTCCCTCTATCATATAACCTTTACACAAGTCAGTTTTCCTTTCAAAACCTTTACCCACTAGCTTTTTCCGCTATTTTTTAAAACCCCTATATACCACGGCTAGCTTCTCTCCTCTTTCATTTTACCCTATTTTTCCCGAGCTCAGCTTCTCTCCCTCTATCTTTCCCCCTTATTCCGAGCTCAGTTCTTTTCCCTTTTTTAAAACCCCCTGTATATCACAGTGCTCCGTTCTCTCCCAAATTTTAAAACCCATATATCACTTTGCCCAGCTTCTCTCCCTCTTCATAAAACCCTATGTATCACAAAGCTCAGCCCTTCCCCCCTATCAATAACCCTATATATCACATAGCTCATTTCTCTCCCCTATATAAACCCTATAATCACAGAGCTCGCTTCCCCCTTTTTAATATAAAACCCTATTTTTCACAGAGCTCAGCTCCTCTCCTCTATCAAAACCCCTAATATCACAGAGTCAGCTTTTTCCCCCCTCTATCAATAACCTTGTATCAAAAAGCCAGCTCTCTCCCTCATCATAAAACCTTATTCAAGAGCTTGCTTCCTCCTTTCATTAACCTACATATCACGGCCCAGTTCTCCCCTCTATCATATAACCCTATTATCACGCTCAGTTTCTCTCCCTCTATCATATAACCCTATATATCACATCCCTCACTTCTCTCCTCTATCAATAACCCTATATATCACAGACCCAGTTTCCCCTCCCCTTCATCTAATTTTATATATCACAGAGTCAGCTTTTTTCCGCTATAAAATATAACCCCTATTTTTCACAAAGGTCTCCTTCTCTCCACTATTATAAACCCTTTTAATTTTTTCCCAGAGCCCAGCTCTCTCTCTATATATAACCCTATATATCACAGAGCTCAGCTTCTTTTCCCCCTCTATCATAAAACCCTTTTTATATCAGAGTCGTTCTCTCCCTCGATCAAATCCTGCTCTCAGATAGAGAGGCATAACTATCTGACAGGTTCCCTTTAAAGAGTGTGTTTATGTTTGTATCCTTGTAAATAAATTGCATAACTTATCTTGAAACAAACCTGATTTATAGCTCACTATAATCCAGAGCTGCATTTACTAATATTTAGACTGCAAACCTGAAACCTCTGACTCATTGTCTAAACTGAGTCTAGTAATTTGCATTTGAAGATGCAGGCTTTACACTGGTCACTGTACAATATCATGGTGCCTCAAGTTACAAAGACTTAAAGGGATTGTTTGGAACCCCTCCGCACCCCTCAAAAAAAGAAAGAAAAATTTAAAAGGGGGGGGTTCTTAAAAAATAGAGTAAATCAGCAAAAAAACGTGTGTCACTCTTTTAAAGCTGAAGTAGTGGATCCTCTGGACCAACGCAAGCGGTGGTATAAGCCGGGCCAGGGAGCAGAGTCTAGGAAGTTCCTAGTATTCATCAGAGCCCGCTTCAAGGCATGATGGGCTTGCTGCGGCGTTAGACTATCAGGTGCACCCCTGGCAGATCTTGCCGGGGGCACTGGGTGGCAAGGTAAAAATCGTGGGGAGGCTTGTGTAGGACAGGCAGGAAGGTTTGCAGGGGCAAAAGGTTTTGGTTGGGGACGAAGGGAAAAGGTAAGGTTTTAAAGGAAAAACTTAAAACAACTTCAAAAAATGTTCCTTTCTAGGCACTAAGGCACTATCGATTCGGCAGAGAACTAAGGAAGGCACAGGTTTAAATAGGGTCAGAAATCCCGGACGTGACCCTTTTAAATTTAATAATGTCGTGCGCAGAAAGCGAGTGCGCCCGCAGCACGACATACGGGTCGCGGCACCACTTGCAGTAGCAGAGATGTGGGGATGTCCATAATAATAATAATAAAAATATTTATTTATGTAGCGTCAAAAATATTGCCCGCCTTTACGAATTTTAAAGGGGGAAATTTTACTTAACTTGACATTACACATTTAAAGACATACGATGAGAACAAGGTGGAGTGCCCTGCTCGTGAGAGCTTCAATCATTAGGGGGTATGGGGGGGACAAACGGGTGAGAAGTGCCAAGTTTACAATGGTCCAGCCTTGTTTCATAAATAGGGGGTGGTTTACATGAAAAATGGATGAACCTGCCACCCAGACAGTACATCTATATACAGATAAGTGCCTGTGAGTGCCCTAGTGTAGGGAGTGACAGATGTGTGTGATAGCAGTTAGGGATCTTGGTAGGCCAGACTGAGAAGATGTGTTCTCAGGGCCCTCTTAAAACTATGAGGGTTGTGAATGTGCCTGATCGCCCGCGGTAGCATATTCCAGAGAACTGGTGCCGCACTTGTGAAATCTTTGAGACGGTAATGGGAGGTTCGGATGATTGATGTGGGTAACGTGATTTCGGCAGCAGAGCGGAGAGAGCGGGTCGGGTGGTAGACAGAGATGAGGGAGGAGATGTAGGGGGATGCAGCGCTGTGGAGAGCTTTATGGGTGAGAGTGATGAGTTTATTCTGTATCCTGTACTGAATGGGCAACCAGTGCAGTGATTGACACAGGGTAGAGGCATCAGTATAGCGGCTGGAAAGAAAGATGAGTCTGGCTGCTGCATTAGGACAGATTGGAGAGGGGAGAGTTTACAGAGAGGGAGACTGATTAGCAAGGAGTTACAGTAGTCCAGACAAGAAAGAATAAGGGCCACAATGAGAATTTGAGTTGTTTCCACAGTGAGAAACAGACGGATTCTGGAGATGTTTTTGAGGTGCAGGTGACAGGAGCGGGCAAGGGATTGGATATATGGGGTGAAGGTCAGATCAGAATCTAGTATAACCCCCAGACAGCGGGCCTGCTGCCTAGAAGTAATGGTGGTACCACATACTGAAACAGAAATAGCATGACCCGGCGTGTGGGTCGCAGGAGCATCCGTTACACTACTAACAAACCCTGTTATATTACATATTATTGACAAGTTGGATCTTTCTTCTCACTGGGCTAGTGGGGCGGAGCTACAGGTTCTAGGCACACTGTATGAAAACTACATGTCCCACAACAGTTGCTTCTTTCCAGCTGAGCTATAGATTCTATATACAATATCCACACCACATTTATTGATATATAGCAATTTATTCACACATAAATATGCACACTTTTATTTACAACAGTCTCCTTTCGATCCTGCAGAGCCGTCCCCTACATCACAATCTCAGGCTGACTGTAGCACACATGCTCAGTCATGTCAGTCAACCTAATAAGGAAGTAACTCAGAGTCTGTCCTACTGCTGTACTTTGCATTTCAGGACAGGTTTCTGCACAGGAAGGAGCCCAGCGGCCATTTTCCTCTACTATAATGATTATCCCCTAAACAAAATGAGTAGACTTCTCTAATTGAAGGTCTTTAGGCAGTTTTTTATTATGACATGTAATTTATCTATTTAGTTTACTTCTTTTCCTGGAGAATCCCTTTAAGGATAGAATATTTTTGTATGTTGAGCGTGGTTTCAAGATAAAATGTCCTAGACACTGATCCAACCAAATATCATGAACATTTTACATGTAAAACTTCTGTATTAGTGAGGTGCATGCAGTGATTGGTGGTCTAGTAACGCCTTTACAGTGCAGTGCAATATAACATGTCCTGTACTGCTCTTACATGTATTAGTGAAGTGCATGCAGTGATTGGCGGTCTAATAGCGCCTCTCTACAGTACAGTATGGTACTACATGTCCTGTACTGCTCTTACATGTATTAGTGAGGTGAATGCAGTGATTGGTGGTCTAATAGCGCCTCTCTACAGTACAGTGTAGTACTACATGCCCTGTACTGCTCTTTACAGGGGCCCAGATAAGTGGGTTCTTCTGGCACCAGATGGGGACGCCATTTTCTTTTTTTTTTTGGTATATTGTGTATAAAGCACATGATCTAAAGAAGCACCTGTCTTCAACATAAAAAGTGATTTCCAGCTTTCAGCAGCTCTTTTTTTACTGTTACATATAAGGACTTGCTTTATCTGTATTCATTATTTGCATAATTTTATTTAATCTTCCTTTTGCATTATATTGGAGATATTTTGGGTCGTCAGAACCAATTAGCAGTTTTTCATAGAGTTATGGTTTCATCATACAGTAGTAATCCCGGAACCAATTAATATAGCATGTTGAGGGACCACTCTAATCTAATGTAGGAAAGATAAATTTTCCCACCAGAATGAGTAGGAAGGACCTCAGGTGAGTTGGCTTAAAACAAGCCTGTTCATTTTTTTAGTGATAACTAGCAGAATCATGAATAGAGCTTTGGGCCCTAAAACAGGCTATAACTCTGGATAAGTACCAAAAAGGAATACAATGTATTTAGGACATTATTTACTTATTTTCGTTTAACTGTATATAAACTCTAAAATGGTGTTCAAATGCACGTACTAGATGCATTCTGCAACCTTATAGTTCCCTTTGCAATCCAAAATTTTGTCCATTAAAATTGTTCAATGCCAAGTCACAGAGAGACAAAGATGAACATTACTAGGATTGATAGCGCAGTGAGAAGCCTTAAAGCTAGTCCAGACATGTATCACTGTCCTGAGCTAGATGTATTACGCATAGCAGTAATGTGTAACAAACAAACCTATGGTGTTACATCCAAAATACTGGGAATAATGTCTTGTTACTAAAATAATCGGTTTGCTTACTTCAAGCATGTTACAATGGGGAAAAAAGTATTTAGTCAGCCACCAATTGTGCAAGTTCTCCCACTTAAAAGGACACTTTGAATTTCTAATTATTGCTTCCACAGTTGATTTCTTCACACCTAGCTGCTTGCCTATTTCAGATTCAGTCTTCCCAGCCTGGTGCAGGGCTACTGTTTTGTTTCCGGTGTCCTCTGACAGCACTTTGGTCTTTACCATAGTGGAGTTTGGAGTCTGACTGTTTGAGGTTGTGGAAAGGTGTCTTTCAGGGTATGTTCACACGATGTACTGTGGCACGTACAGTATGCGCCGCAGTACATCATGTGTTTCGGGAGTTCATGCTAATTAGAGATGGGCGAATTTCCCGAAATTCGGTTCGTTCACTTCGCCGAATTTCTCTGCAAAAAATAACTTCGTTCCGAATTACTTTCGGACGAATCACGTTAAAAAACAGCTATTTCCAGGCTGCACAGAGCCTGCAGGGTGCAGTAGAACGTTGTGCCATGCTTAAATATACAGAGGGAGCTTGGTTTGGTCTTCATACAATGTTGTGTTTTAGTATGACACGCAGATGACTGCCGCCGCTCTTAGAATCGCTTCACTCTAAAATTCCCTGGGCACTTAAGAGGGCAAAACTGACCAAAAAACTGAAGGGGAAATGTAGCCTGATAAAGTAATGGCAGCGACAGCTGGAAAAAAACAAGCTGAGGGCTCATGTGGCAGCATCAGTGACAGAGTGTGGACAGAGTGATGGCGGCAGCCACAGCAGCATGAGGTCAGACAGTGGCACAATGATATGCTGGAGGTGGCAAAAACAGGAGTAGGCCACAGAGTGGCACAATGACACTGTGTAGGTTACAGCAGCAGCCACAGCAGCAGCATGAGGTCAGACAGTGGCACAATGACATTCTGGAGGTGGCAAAAACAGGAGTAGGCCACAGAGTGGCACAATGACACAGTTTGTAGGTCACAGCAGCAGCCACAGCAGCAGCATGAGGTCAGACAGTGGCACAATGACAGAGTGTGTAGGTCACGGCATCAGCCACAGCAGCAGCATGAGGTCAGACAGTGGCACAATGACACAGTGTGTAGGTCACGGCAGCAGCCACAGCAGCAGCATGAGGTCAGACAGTGGCACAATGACACAGTGTGTAGGTCACGGCAGCAGCCACAGCAGCAGCATGAGGTCAGACAGTGGCACAATGACAGAGTGTGTAGGTCACGGCATCAGCCACAGCAGCAGCATGAGGTGGGACAGTGGCACAATGACAGTGTGTAGGTCACGGCAGCGCCACAGCAGCAGCATGAGGTCAGACAGGGCACAATGACATTCTGGAGGGGGGCAAAAACAGGGTGGGGGCCCCCCCCAAAGGGTGGGACAAGGGACACGTGTGGAGGTAGGGGAAAGCACCCACGACCAGCATGAGGTCAGACGTACCCAAAATTTGTTGAGTGGTAGGCCCCGGGCATCACCACAGCGGCGCATGGGTCAGGAAAGGGGCACAATGACACAGTGTGTAGGTCAGGGCAGCAGCCACAGCAGGCATGAGGTAGACGTGGCACAATGACATTCGGAGGTGGCAAAACAGGAGTGGGCCCAACAGGGGGGGACAATGACACGTGTGGAGGCCCGGCAGCGCCACACCCAGCAGATGAGGTGGGACAGGGGGAAAATTTGACTTCCCGGGAGGGGGAAAAAAAACGGATTTGGCCAAAGAGTGGGACAATGCCCACAGTGTTTTAGGTCACGGCAGCAGCCAAAAGCAGCAGCTTGAGGTCAGACAGGGCACAATGACTTTTGGAGGGGGCCCAAAAAAAAAAAAAATTTTGGGGAAACAGAGTGGAACAATGACCCCCGTGTGGATTTTCACGGTAGCGCCCAGCGCAGCAGGGAGTTCAAAACATGGCAAAAATTGACATTCGGGGGGGGTTGCAAAAACGGAGTGGGCCCACAGAGGGGGAAAATGAAACAGTGTGTAGGTCAGGGCAGCCCCCCACAGCAGCAGCATGAGGTCGGGTCAGGGCACAAGGGACATTCTGGAGGGGGAAAAAAACAAAAAAAGGGCCACGAGGGGGCACAATGACCGGGTTTTGGGTCACGGGGGGCAGCCACAGCAGCATGCATGAGGTCGACTTTGGAAAAAGGGCACAGGTGTGGGTTTCACGGCGCGCCACAGAAAACGCTTGGGGTCAGACAGGGGCAAAAATGAAAGGGGTTTGTAGGTCACGGCATAACCCCACAGCAGCAGCATGAGGTCGGGGACAGGGGGGGGGCCCCCCCAAAGGGGGGGACCCCCCCAAATTTGGGGAAAAAGGTTTTTTCACGGAAAAGGGCGGGGCCAAAAAGGGGGGGGGGGGGGCCCGGGCATGGGGGGGTTTCGGGGGGGAACAGGGGGGGGGGGGCAAAAATGACAGATGTGTAGGCCCGGGCATCAGCCAAAGCGCAGAGGGAGGTCAAAACAGTGGCACAATGCGTGTGTAGGTCCCCGGAGCACCCAAACAGCAGCAGCATGAGGGCGGGGCAGGGCAAAATGAAACGTGTGTAGGCCCACGGAAAGCAGCCACACCCGCCCCTGAGGTCGGGACGTGGCCAAGGACATTTGGGGGTGGCAAAAACAGGAGTGGGCCCAAACAGAGTGGGACAAGGGACAAAGTGGGGGCCCAGGGCCGGGGGGAGCACAGAAGCAGCTGAGGTCGGGAAAAGGTGGCACAATGAATTCTGGGGGGGAAAAAAAACAGGAGTAGGCCCAAAAGTGGGAAAATGCACAGTGTGTATTTCACGGCAGCGGGCCCACAGCAGCAGAGGGAGGTCAGCAGTGGCACAATGACTTTTGGAGGTGGAAAAAAACGGAGTGGGCCCCACAGAGGGGAAAAAAAAACCAGTGTGGAGGTACGGCAGCAGCCACGGGCAGCAGCAGAGGTCAGACAGTGGCCAAAAACATTCTGGGGGTTGCAAAAACGGGGTGGCCAAGAGTGGGGAAAATGACAAAAGGTGTGGAGGTCACGGCAGAAAGCCCCAGCGGGCAAAAGAGGTCAGACAGTGGCACAATGACGAGTGTGTAGGTCAGGGGAAACTGCCACAGCAGCAGAGGGAGGTCAGACAGTGGCCAATGACACAGTGTGTAGGCCCGGCAGCAGCCACAGCAGCGCATGGGTCAGACAGGGGCCCACAATGACAGATGTGTAGGTCACGGCAGCAGCCACGGCAGCATGAGGTCAGACGTGGCACAATGACTTTCCCGGGGAGGTGGAAAAAAACGGGGAGTGGGCCCAAAGGTGGGAAAATGACCGTGTGGGGGTCACGGCGGGCAGCCACGCAGCAGAAGGGAGGTCAGCATTTACCCCAATTGACACGTGTGTAGTAACGGAATCGGGCCACAGCGCAGCATGAGGTCGGGGACAGGGGGCACAATGACACGTGTTTTGGTCACGCAGCACCCACAGCAGCAGCATGAGGTCAGACAGTGGCACAATGACAGAGTGTGTAGGGTCACGGCATCAGCCCACAGGCAGCATGAGGTCAGACAGTGGACAATGACGGGTGTAGGTCCGGCAGCAGCCACAGCAGCAGCTTGAGGTCAGAAAAGTGGAAAATTTGACATTCTGGAGGGGGGCAAAAACGGAGTGGGCCCCACAGAGTGGGACAATGACAAGTGTGGAGGTAAAGGCAGCAGCCACAGCAGCAGCATAAAGGGCAGACAGTAGCACAAGACAGAGTTGTAGGTCCGGAATCAGCAAAGCAGCGCATAAAGGTCAGACAGGGACAATGACACAGTGTGTGGGTAAAGGCGAAAGCCACAGCCCCAGCTGGGGGTAGACGTGGCACAATAAACACTTTTTGGGTAGGTCACGGCAGCAGCCACAGCAGCAGCATGAGGTCAGACGGGGCAAAAAGTTTTTTGGGAGGGGGAAAAAAAGGAGTGGGCCCACAGATTGGGACAATGACACAGTGTGGGGGGTAAAGGGCAGAAAGCCACGGGCAGCGCGGGAGGTCAGAAGTGGCACAATGAATTCTGGGAGGTAAAAAAAAACAGGAGTGGGCCCAAAAGAGGGGGGACAAGGGACACGTGTGTAGGTCACGGCAGCGCCACAGCAGCAGCATGGGGTTTCCAGCCCAGTGGCACAAGACATTCGGGAAAGGTGGCAAAAACAGGAGTAGGCCACAGAGTGGGAAAAGGGGACCAGTGGGGAAAGGGCCCGGGGCGCAGCCACAGCAGCAGCAGGGGTTTCAGACAGTGGCAAAAATAAATTTTCTGGGGTGGAAAAAACGGAATAGGCCACAGAGGGGCGCAATGACACCGTTTCTAGGTCACGGGGCAGCCACGCGCATGAGGTCAGAAAAAAAAAAGTGGCCAATGATTTCCCTGGAGGGGGCAAAAACAGGGTGGCCCACAGAGTGGCCAATGACACTGTGTAGGTTACGGCAGCAGACCAGCAGCAGCATGAGGTCGACAGTGGCACAAGGGACATTCTGGGGGTGGAAAAAAAACAGAGTGGCCACAGAGTGGAACCAATGACACATTTTGGGTAGGTCACGCGAAAGCACGCAGCAGAAATGAGTCAGCGGGGGGGGAAAAATGACGGTAGGGTAGGTCACGGCATCGGGCCACAGCACCCGGCTTGGGGTGGGACAGTGGCAAAATTTAAAAACAGTGTGTAGGTCACGGCAGCACCCCACAGCGCGGCATGGGGGTCAAAATTTGGAACAAGGGAACATTTGTGTGGGTCAGGGCAGCGCCACAGCGCAGCATGAGGTAAGACAGTGGCACAAGGGCAGAGTGGTAGGTTAAACGGCATCGCCACGCAGCAGCTTTGAGGTCAGACAGGGGCACAAGGGACAGTGTGTGGGTTTCACGGCACCCAGCCAAAGCAGCGGGATGGGGTCAGACGTGGACAAGGGAACATTATGGGGGTGGCAAAACGGAGTAGGCCACGGGGGGAAAATGACACGGGGTGTAGGTCAGGGCGCAGCCACAGCAGCAGCATGAGGTCAGCCCCAGTGGCAAAATGAAACAGTGTGTGGGGTCCCCGGCGCAGCCACAGCAGCGCATGAGGTGACATTTGGCAAATGACATTTGGAGGGGGGCAAAAAACAGGAGTAGGCCACAGGGGGGGGAAAAAGACACAGTGTGGAGGTCACGGCGCAGCCACGCGCACATGAGGTAAAAAAAGGGGCCAATGAAATTCTGGGGGTGGAAAAAACAGGGTAGGCCACAGAGTGGGAAAATGACACAGTGGGGAGGTCCCCGGCGCGCCAAAAGCAGCGGGAATGGGTAAGACAGTGGCACAAGGGACTTTTCTGGATTTGGGCAAAAACGGAGTAGGCCCAGGGGTGGGCCAATGACGGAGTGTGGAGGTCAGGGCACCCAGCCACAGCAGCAGCATGGGTCGGGACGTGGCACAATGCAGAGTGTGTAGGTCACGGCATCAGCCACAGCAGCAGCATGGGTCAACAGTGGCACAATGACACAGTTTTGTGGGGTTCCGGAAACAGCCACGGGAAGCATTGGGGTCAGACAGTGGCAAAATGAACAGGGGGTTTCCCCGGGGCAGCACCCAAACGGGCAGCGCATGGGGGGTCGGGACAGGGGGAACAAGGGACATTCGGGAGGTGGCAAAAACAGGAGTGGGCCCAACAGGGGGACAATAACAGTGTGGAGGTAACGGAAAGCGCACAGCAGCAGCATGGGTCGGGACATTTAGACAATGACGGTGTTTTGGGTCAGGGGCATCAGCCACGCAAGCTTGAGGTCGACAGTGGCAAAATGAACGGTGTAGGTCACGGCAGAAAAACCCAGCAGCAGCATGAGGTCAGACATGGCAACAATGAAAAGAGTGTGTAGGTCAGGGCATCAGCCACAGCAGCTGCATGGGTGACAGTGGCACAATAAACAGGGTGCAGGTCACGGCAGCAGCCCCCGCAGCCGCAAGAGGTCAGCCAGGGGCACAATGACATTCGGGAAAGGTGGAAAAAAACGGGGGAGTGGGCCCACAGAGTGGGACAATGACACGTGTGGAGGCCCAGGGTTTTTTTTAGCAGCCACAGCGCAGCATGAGGTCAGAAGTAGCACAATGACAGAGTGTGTAGGTCACGCATCAGCCAAGCAGAGAATGGGGTAGACAGTGGCAAAATTTCCACAGTGTGTAGGTCACGGCGCGCCACGGGAGCAAAAAATGGGTAAAGGAAGTGGCACAATGCCCTTTTTGTGTAGGTACGGCACCCGCCACAGCAGCAGCATGAGGTCAGACAGTGGCACAATAAACATTTGGAGGGGGCCCAAAAACAGCAGTACCCAACAGAGTGGCACAATAAAAAGAGAGTGGAGGTGACGGCGGCACCCGATGAGGTCAGCAGTGGCAAAAATGACATTCTAAAAGGGGGCCCAAAAACAGGAGTAGGCCACGGGTTTTGGGGACAATGAAACAGTGTGGGGGGCACGGAAAGCAGCCACGCAGCGGGCATGAGGTCAGACAGTAGCACAAGGGACGGGAGTGTGTGGGTCCGGCATCACCCAAACAGGGAAAGATGAGGTCAGACAGTGGCAAAAGACACAGTGTGTAGGTCAGGGGCAGCACCCACAGCAGAGCATGAGGTCAGCAGGGGCCCAAAAGGGCCCCGGTGTGGGGGGTTTTCGGCAGCAGCCACAGCAGCGCTTTAGGCGGGAAAAATGGCAAAATGACATTTTGGAGGGGGGAAAAAACCGGAGTAGGAAAGAGGGGGGAAAATTTGACCGTGTGGAGGTAGGGCAGCAGCCCAGCAGCGGGCATGGGGGTCGCAGTGGCACAATGAATTCTGGAGGTGGCAAAACGGGGAGTAGGCCACAGGGGGGGTGGGACAATGACACAGTGGGAGGTCCGGCAGCGTCACGCACCCCAGCTTGAGGTCAGACAGTGGCAAAATGACATTCTGGAGGTGGAAAAAAACAGGAGTAGGCCCCCAAGGGGGGGACTAGGGACACGGGGGGGAGGTCACGGAGCAGCCCACAGCGGGCAGCATGAGGTCAAAACAGTGGAAAAAGGACATTCTGGAGGGGGAAAAAAACCAGGAATGGGGCCACAGAGTGGCAAAAATGACAAGTTACTAGGTCACGCAGCACCCAAAGCAGCAGCATGAGGTCAAAAAAGTGGCACAATCCAAATTCTGGGGGTTTGGAAAAAAACTGGGGTAGGCCACGAGTGGCAAAAAAATAAAGAACAAAGGGAAAAGGGGGGGGGGGGGGGAAAGTGGGGGTGGGGGAAAGGGGCGGCGGAAAGCAACAGATGAGGTCAGGATTTGGCACAAGACCCAGTTGGGGGTAAACGGCGCAGGGGACAGCAGCTGCATGAGGTCAGACGTGGCACAATGACAGGTTTTTGGAGGGGGTGGCATTCCCAGTCCCGGGTTTTAAAGAGGGTTTGGGTGGCAGTTTGGAAAAAATGTCAGCAGAGTGTGGCATCGGGGCGGGGGCGGCTCAGAATAGGGGCTGAGGCAGGTAGTTTGCCCGCCCTCTTTTCTCACATTTTGGGGTGAGGCGCAGGGGGGATGTAGTTGACGCCAAAGGCATTGGTGTGTGGAAATCCGGGCCGATCCACCCCTGATTCATCTTGCAAAGGTCAGTCATTCCCATTTCCCGGGGAAACAAGGGGTTTCCTTGGGGAAAAGAGGGCCCCCCGCCGCCCCTGAAACACCCGTCTGATGCCAAAATATTTCCCGGGCGGGGACAGTTCTCCACTGCAAACTCGGCATTTGGGGCCACCACCCGGGTTTGGTCCCATTTGTCCAGCGGGTTCTTCTAACTGGGGTTGGCGAGGGTTTCCCAAGTGGGCCCAACCACCTTTTGGTTCAGGGTTTTGCTCCAGGCCCTGCTGCTCCTGCTGCTGGCGTTCCCCTCCTCATTTGGGGGGGAAAGGGAAGCTGTCATCATTTGACTCCAGACTTATTTGGCTGCTGTTGGAGCTTTTTACTGTCCGCCCCCCCATTTTCCCCCCGGCAGCCGGGGGCAGTAGTAGTGAGGCGGGAAAAACCCCCCCGGTCAAAACTGTCAGAGGAGGGATGGGGCCGCACATAGGCGGGGCCCAAATGATACGGGGGGATTTCCCTATAGTTTTTAGTTTGTCCTCCCCCCAAATAGTTTTAAAAAAGGCCCCCAATTTTTGGACGGTAGCGAGGGTCCAATGGGTGGAGAGCCAGAAGTCATGCCCCTTTCCGGTTTCTGACATTCGGCTGTCACTGCCAGGCAAATCGCATGCTGGGGACCCTTGCCCAAATGGGCTCCGAGGGGCTCCCTGCCTCCTTCTCCACGGGTTTTTTGCCCCGTTGCTTTTCGGGTCATTGCCCCCATTTTTCCCCAATTTTATCTACCTCCTCCCGTATCCTTTCCTCCTCTCTTGTCACCGGGTAGAAAATCCCCTCCCTTTTACCAGACAATGTTCTGCCCCCAATGTCCACCCCCTCCTCCTCCTCCTCCTCCTCCATTTCAGTTTCCCCCCCGGACTCTGTGGGGCCCCGAGATGTAGTCGCCACATCTACAGCCCCCTACCCCGACAGATTTTTCAGCATCTGTTTTTCCCGGACATGGGAAACAGTGGGGAAAAGTTATTCATTTCCCCTTTGTCCTGGGGGAATGGGCAAATAACGTGGGTCCTTTGAAGGCCCCAACAAACGGCAGGGGTCACGTTTAGCTGCCACTGGCTTTACTTTAAAGTTACACAGGGGGGTACTCCCGGGCCCGCCTGGTTTAAACAAAAAAAGTTAATGGGCCCTTTTTCTGTTCATACAGTCGGGCCAAAAAATGTGCAGGCCCCCCCCCCCCCCCCCCAAACCCCCCCCCCAAAGGGTGGAAAAATGCATATAGGGGTGTTGGGGGAGGCCGTTTGCCCCTGCAATCGAGGAGGGGGTTCCCGGCTTTTAGGGAAAGGAAAGAAGTGCATGCCCCAGTTTCCTGGCCATTTTCAGGGAAAATTTTTGGGAAAATCGGGGGAAGACTTCAGGAAACCCTTTTTACAAACCCTTTGAACAGGCGCCAAAGCGGGGCCTTTGGGCCCTCCCTCCTTTGGTTTCGCCCCGGGGCCCAAGTTTTCTTCCCCTTGTCCGTCAAAAAAAGGTTCCGGGTTTGAAATTGGCGCGGGGAAAGCCACACACGATTTTTGCTGCATGACGCGGAGCAGTTCCTCCCCCGTGTGACTTGTTGCCGAGTCAAGCCCGGTGTAGAATGCGGGGGCCACCTGTGCCCTAAAAATGTGGTATTTATGGAGCAGTTTTTGTGGGGGCTGAGATGGTGGTGGTGGTGAAGGAGGAGGAGGGGGGAAATTGGGCAGGAGCCCCAAGTTTGACAACGTGGAGGGAAAGGGGGCGTCTTTCCCGTTTCCCAAATTGTTGGTTTTGCCTGGGCCGGAAGCACAATCATCCAGTGGGCCCTAAAAGGGCTGGGAATGGCCCCGACCTTGTTTTTGCTCCAGACGTCCACGCTGCCTTGCACCTTGGGAAAAAAACCGATTAAACTCAAGGGGCTGGGGCCCAAATTCTGTTTACATATTCATGAATGCTGGTACTGCCCCTTTTTGGAAAAAAAAATTACGGCTTGGAACTCCCATCTCGGGGTCGGCACAAGGAATTTTGTTCTTGAACGGTGCGAGTCCCCCATTTGGAAAAGGGGGGACTGCAGCACCAACAACTTTTGGACGGAGTACGGTCACTTTTTGTACCCTTTGGATGGTTGGAAGATACGTTGTCTCTTTGCAATGCCTCGCTGAAAAAAATGCTGGCGCCATGATTTGCGGAAAGTGCAGGAGCATCTGGAAAGGGGGTTTTTTTCAAAGAGAAACAGCTCCCTTCTGCAGGGTGGTGGGCCTTGGGCTGGCTGCAAGGGGATGCGTGCCCCTGGGGGCCCGCTGTGTTCTGCGGCGGCAGGATTTGGGCCCCCAAATCTGAGCCAGTTCTCCCAAGGGGACCCGGGTGGTTTACGCTGCATGTGTTGAAGCAGGGCGTGGTTTCCAACGTTAGCTCCCTGGCCCCGCTTCACTTTGGGCCCCAGATTTTCTTTTAACCCCTTTCGGGTGCGCCCCTGCTTGATGCGCAAACTGACGCCCCCTTCTCCTGACGGTGATGAAGCCCCCCTTTCCTCAACCCCGGTCCCAAATGCAGTCGGGGTACATCATAAACATTTGGGGTTTCATCGAAAAACTGTCCTCACACCGGTCTTGGTATGCAGAGGCTACCCCTCACAACATGACCTCCCCTGCCACTCTCCACACTATACTTTGCCGCCTACTGAAAAGAAGCAGGGGATATTGGCCCCATTTCTTCGCTGCCAAGTAGCTGCTGACTGCCCTCCTCAAATTGTTCATCCTCGTTTATATAGTGGCGCTGAGCCCAGACCCTTTAGTAGATCTCTGGCTGAGGGAACCGGATGGAACAGAGGGGTTGAGGACAGGTGAGGGCCGCTGACCCCCCCCGGGGGCCATGCCAACTAAGGTTGTGTCTGACGTTCCATCGACTCTTGACTGGGGTTGTCAGATGTCATCTGGGAGGAAAGTGGATGACCTAGTCAACCAATCAAGAACCATTGGGTTGCTGAACAACACACGGCCGCTAGATACAGCGGCAGTTGTGGCTCACCGAGTGACCTCTTGCCCACGTCCCCTTGCTGTGCTGCGCCCTGGGCCTGGAATGTTTTGTACCTCTGCCACTCGCAGGTGAAGAGCCTGCCACCTCTCTGGTCTGACATACTGTTTTGTTCTAAAATGTACAGACACTGTTTGATGAAGATATCTGTATATGATAAATACACACCCTGTATTTGACTCCAAATGAACCCAGTAACAAGCTTGGTAACCCTTGATATAAATTGCGCTCCACAAATGGGCAGGAAAATTGACTTGTATGTGCCGTTTAAAAACTTGTGTATTTACTGAATATAAAAGCACAAACAGGCTTAATTAACCTTCGGATATGAATTATGCTACAGAATTTCTTCTGTGGCGGTGAAAAACAAAGTTTCTTTTACTGAGTACAACTGCAGAACAACGCTTAATTAACCCCTGGATGTAAATTGCGCAAAAGAATTGAGCAGCCACAAACTACTTTGCTTTGTAGGTGTTACAATTGTGTGTTTTCCTACGCTACACAACAAGAGAAAAAAATTGTAATTACCTTCGCTTGTGAATTAGGCTACAGGAAAATTGTATTTTTTTGGCGGTGAAAAAAGACAGTTTCTTGGAGTCACCACAGCAGAAAAACAACGCTTAATTAACCCCTGGATGTAAATTGCGCAAAAGAATTGAGCAGCCAAAAATTAAGTGGTATTTGTATTGTAAAAACGCTGTTTCTTTAAATGAATTACAACAGGACCGGGCTTAGTCCCCTTGGATATTCAATGTGCTGTGAGCAGATAGCATTTAAAATGTATATGCAGCAGAAAGTGGACGCACACGGGACTTCAGTTCCAATACCCCAAAAAATCAGAAATAGAACTTTAAAGGGAGAAGCAGTCTCTGAGACAAGCTGAGACACCCCACAAAAATCGCTGTATAAAATTCAGTTCTTTCAGTAAGAGCTATCCAATCAGCCGCGCAGTAACTTCCCTGATCAGTACGGGTGAGAGGATTTGTGAGCTCCCAGCATCGCGCCCGGATTTATATAGTGCGGTGACATCACAGAATCCCACCGGTCTCTGATTGGCTTCATCTCTGCACATGTCAGCAGGCTATGCCCTTCTTCCTCCCAGAGTGCTTTGCCCCAGTAACGCCATGTGCTCGCAGCCATTTTATCAATCAAAAGCCCACTTCGTTCACCCGAAGTACCCCAAACTTCAACATCGTTCAGAGCCGAAGTTTTCCTGAAAGTCTAAACGAATTCCACTTTGTTAGAATTAATTCGCCCATCTCTACTGCTAATACGCACGTACTCCCGCACGCGCAGGGGGGATGGCAGCCCGCTGGCCCCATTGACATTCATTACTCGTGGTGCATATTTGGCGCGAATAATTGACATGTCAGTCAACATATCTCAGTTCACGGCTCTACATTCTCACCTGTTCCGCAAGTCCGCTGCCTTGGGGTAATCCTATACTCCGCTCTATCTTTCAAACCACACATCCAAACCCTCACCTCTGCCTGCCGCCTTCACCTGAAAAACATCTCTCGCATCCGCTCATTCCTCAACTATGACACTACAAAAATGCTGGTCCATGCCCTTGTCATCTCCCGCCTAGACTACTGCAACATCCTTCTCAGTGGCCTCCCAGCTAGCACCCTCGCTCCCCTCCAATCCATCCTTAACTCTGCTGCCCTTCTTATCCACCTCTCTCCTCGCTACTCCTCTGCCTCTCCCCTCTGCCAATCCCTGCACTGGCTTCCCATTGCCCAGCGAATTCATTTCAAGCTACTAACCATGACCTACAAGGCTCTCCATTACCTCTCCCCTCCATACATCTCTGCCCTAATTTCCAAATATCTCCCCTCATGCAATCTCCGCTCCTCACAGGACCTTCTCCTCTGCTCCCCCCTTATCAGCTCCTCACACAACCGTCTCCAAGACTTCTCCCGTGCTTCACCCACACTCTGGAACTCACTGCCCCAACACATCAGACTCTCCTCCACTTTCACCAGCTTCAAAAGCAACCTGAAAACCCATTTCTTCAGGCTTGTCTATAACCTACACTAACCTTGTTGTCACTACTTCCTCCACAAACATGTCTGCCCCTCACCTCCTGTCTCTTTCCCCCTCCTTGTAGATTGTAAGCCCTCACGGGTAGGGTCCTCTCTCCCTCTGTCATTCCAATTGTCATTAATCACTTATCAGTGTACTCGTTTGACTTATGTTATGTATGTAACCCCCTCAAATGTACAGCGCCCTGGAATCAATGGTGCTTTAAAATAAATAATAATAATGTCACTTATCTCCCCACGCATATAATACGCTCATATTGTACAAGCGGGGAGAGAAGGCGTAATCCATAGTTTCCTCAGTGGTATAGGTATATAGGTTGCCGCCCCCAGCCTTTAGGTAGGTAAAGATGTTCTGCAATAGGTAGAGGTATATAGATTTTCCCTCCAGTAGGTATAGTTATATATGTTTCCCCCTATTAGGTATAGGTATACCTACTGGGGGAACCTATATATGTATACCTACTGGGGGGAACCTATATACCTATATCTACCGGGGGGAACCTATATACCTATATCTACCGGGGGGGAAACCTGTATATCCATACCTTCTGTGGAAAAACCTATATACCTATACTTACTGGGTCCATATACCTACCTACAGACTGGGGGGCAACCTATATACTGATAACCTACTATGGAACATATATACCTACCTACAGACTGAGGAAACCTATATACCTATACCTACTGGGGGAAAACCTATATGCCATATACTACTGGGGGGAAAATCTATATACCCATAACTACTGGGGGACATATAAATCTACCTACAAACTATACCTACTTGGATATATACAAAGTTGAAACCAGAAGCTTACATACACTATATAAAAAGACCCATATGCATGTTTTTCTCACTATCTGACATGAAATCACAATAAACCTTACCCGTTGAAGTTCAATTAGGATTACCAAAATTATTTATATTTGCCAAAGGCCAGAATAATGAAAGAGAGATGATTTTTTAAGGCATTTTTATTACTTTCTGCAAGGTCAAACATTTACATACACTAGGATTACTATGCCTTTAATTAAGCAACATCTGCGTTAATTGGAGACACACCTGTGGATGTATTTATCCTGCACACCAAAACACACTGCTTCTGTGTCTAACATCATGATAAAGTTCAAATAAATCAGCCAAGATATCAGGAAGAGAATAGTGGACTTTCACAAATCTGGATCATCCTTGGGTGCAATTTACAGATAACGTGTTCATCTGTACAAACAATATTATATGCAAGTACAAACAAGATGGAAATGTCCAGCCATCATGCCGCTCAGGAAAAAGACGGGTTCTGTGTCTCAGAGATGCTTTTTTCCGACATGTGCACATCAACCCAAGAACAAAAACAAAAGACTTTGTGAAGACGCTGACGGAAGCTGGTAAGATTGTGTCATTATCCACAGTGAAACGAGTACTGTATCAACATGGGCTGAAAGGCCACTCTGCTGGGAAGAAACAATCCAAAAGAAACATATAAAAATCAGATTATTGTTTGCAAATGCACACAGGAACAAAGACCTACGTTTTTGGAGACATGTCCTGTGGTCTGACAAAACTAAAATTGAACTGTTTGGCCATAATGACCATCATTACTTTTGGAGGAAAAAGGGAGAAGCTTGGAAGCCTATAAGCACCATCCCAACTGTGAAACACGGGGGTGGGAGCATCATGTTGTGGGATTGTTTTGCTGCAGGAGGGTCTGGTCCACTTCACAAAATAGATGGCATCATGAGGAAAGAAGATTATGTGGCAATACTTAAGCAACATCTAAAACATCAGCCAGGAAGTTGTTTTTGGGGGGGAAAAAAAGTATTTTAGTATTATTTGTTTTATCAGATTTATGTGTTAAGATCTTACAATAGCGTAAAAAATATGTTTAATGTATTGTACTTTTCTGAGGCTGAGGACACATTGTTGCTGGTTGGCACAATGGGAGATCTAAGTATGCACACACAATCTCCGATCAGGCCTTGAGACAACTCCTCTGGATATGCAATGGCCATTGGCTGTAATGCATGTGTCTGTTACCACATGCTGTGCTTTTTATGAAGTAGAAATAAAGATGCTTTAGACTCTTTATAGTAAGTGCTTTGCACATGGATTTTCTATCCTTGTTTTGGGCATTATAATCACATTACACAAACAGAGTCAGTCCAGAAATACGGATAGTTTTAGCTCGACTGTGTGTTTATTCGAAATCAACGGCAATATTTTTCTCTGCATTATTTGACACTAGATTCCTGTCTGAAATGAAATGATAAACTCCTGGGAATTACACCATAAGCAAAACTATTTAGGATCAAACATGAAGGCTTAAGAAATGTCAAGTTTCCCTTATAAGCCTTTCCTTCCTAAATTGACCAAACTATCCTTAAATTGCCTTAATCTCCTACTCCCATTACATAAAATATCTTATTTACAAACGGGAGATTAAAAATTCTTATACTATTGGGGGAAATAAAGCTTTTTTTCCCTTTTTTGGGTTTTTGTGTGGAAATTTTGGAAATGAAAACATTGACTAGGAGGGGGAAAATTTAAATGAAAAAGAAGGGGAAATTTCGTTTAAAAATTTTCCGGGGGAAAACTTGGTTCTAACAAAAAGTGAATTTTTGGGGGTTTTCTTCGCGTGGGCAAAAGCGTGTTTTGGGTTTGTTTTTAAAAATTGGCTGCGAGAACTGGCGTTACATGGGGAAAAAAAAGAACTTTGGGGGGGAAGGGAAGGGCTTTGGCCTCCCTTGGACTTTGCAGAGATAAAGGGCCAATAAAGGGGCCCGGCGGGTTCTGTGACGTCAACGCACAATTTTAAAGTCCGGGCCCCGACTAGGGAAACTCATCCCGGGCTTTTCACTGTACTCCCCTTTAGGGAAGGTGTTTGGCCCCCGCTGTGCTTATGAGGGGGATTCTAAAGAACCTTTTTTATAAAGCTTTTTTTGGGGGGGTGTCAAGTTTTGTCTCAGGGGGACTGCTTCTCTTACGTTCTAATTTTAAATTTTTTTTGGGGTATTGGAACTGAAGCCAGTGTGCGACCAATCCCAGTGATAAAACATTTTAATGCTATTTTGCTCACAGCACATTGAATACCCAAAAGGGTTTATCAAAAGGCCTTTTCCCCTTTTTGTATTAAATTTAAAAAAACAGCGTTTTTTAAAAATCCAAATACCACTTCATTTTTGGTTTGCTCATTTTTTTGCGCAATTTACATCCAGGGGTTAAAATTAAGCGTTTTTCTGCTTTGTGGTCACTAAACGAACGTTTTTTTTTTCCCCGGGCCCAAAAAAAAAAAAAAAATTTTTCCTGTAGCAAAATTTAAAACCCAAATTTAAATTACAATTTTTTTCTGTTGTTTTTGTACCGAAAAATTTAAAAGCCTTTTTTTAACCGCTAAAAAGCTGGGAAATTTTTTTTTTTGCTAATTTCTTTTGCGAAAATTTAAACTTTGCGGGGTTTTTTTAAAGCGTTGTTCTGCTTTTGGGTGGTCACTAAAAAAAAATTTCTTTTTCACCCCCAAAAAAGAAGCAAATTTCCCTGTAGCTTTAATTCAAAAAACCCAAAGGGTTTAAATTTAAAGGGCCTGTTTGTTTTCAGAAAAATTTAAAAAGTTTTTTTAAAGGGGCCATACAAGTACTTTTTTCCCCTTTGGCCTTTTTGTGGGGAAATGTTTTACCCAAAGGGGGTTACCCAAGTTTGTTATGGGGTTTCTTTTGGAGTAAAATACGGGTTTTTGTTTTTAAATTCATATACAGATATCTTCATAAAAACAGTGTCTGTAAATTTTAGAAAAAAACAGTATGTCGGCAGAGGGGTTTGGAAAGGTTTCTTAAACCCCTGCGAGTGGCTTTTGGGGAAACCAAACATTTCGGGGAACAGGCCCGGGGTCGCAGCACAGCAAGGGGGACGTGCAGCAGGGGTCCTCGGTGAGGCCAAAAATTTTGCCGCTGTCTTTTCTGGGCGGCCGTTGGGGTTTTTCAGAAAACCCCAATGGTTTTTTTTTTGGTTGACTGGTTTCATCCCTTCCCCCCCAGATGACATCGGGAAAAACCCCAGCCAAGAGTCGGGGGGAAAATTTCAGACAAAAAACCCTTAGTTGGCATGGCCCGGGAGCGGGGCCCTCCCCCTGTCCTCAACCCCCCTCTGTCCCATCCGTTTCCCTCAGCCAGAGATTTTCTATGTGGTCTGGGCTCTTTGCCACTAAAATTAGCGGGGAATGAAACAATTTGGGAAAAGGGCAGTCAGCAGCTACTTGGCAGCAAAGGGGGAAAAAAGGGGGGGCCCAAATTTCCCCCTGCTTCTTGCAGTAGGCGGGCAAAGAATAGATGGGGGAGAGTGGCAGGGGAAAGGCTTGTTGTGGGGGGGCGGGCCCCCCCTCTGCTCCCAAGCCCGGTGATGGGGCCCAGAAATTTTGAGGGAGGGAAACACCAAAAAAGATGATGATGTAGCCCGGACCGCATTTGGGGAAAAGCCGGGGGGGAAGGGCAAAGGGCTTCATCATCGTCAAAAAGGAAAGGGGGGCGTAGCTTGGGGCGTCAGGCAGCGGGGCAGCCAGCAAGGGGGTTTGTGGGGCCCGGTAAATTCGGGCGGGGGTTAGCAGCGTTGTGAGGGGGGGGGACCCCAACCGGGGGCCCACAGGGTAAAAAAAAAACCCGCTTAGCAGGTCCAAAAAGTAGGGGCCCACAGGGGGTCGGCGAGGAAAAGGGGCCCGGGGTAGTGGGTACTCAGTGAGGCGTTTGGGGGTTTAAAAATCAGCTACTCGGGGGGTTTTTGGCGTTCTTTGCAAAGACCCCGTAGGGCCGTTTATGGGTATATGTAAAATTTTTGTGGGCGAAAGTGAAGCGTGGCCGCAAAGCTAACTTTGGCCCACCAGGGCCCCTTGCGTCCCCACATGAGGGCCCACCTCCGGGGGCCCTGGGGGGGAAAAACGTGGCTAAATTTTGGTGGTCCTTTCCCTCCCGCCGAAAAAAAAGCGGGAGCAGAGCAGCCATGGAAAGCTTTGCCTTTGCGGGCCCGGTCAAACCCTCCCCCAAACCTCTGCGGGAAGGGGAAAGTTTGTTTCTTTTTGGGCCAACACCCTTCCGGGAAAAAGATCCCTCCTGCCCCTTTCGCTATCAGGGCCCCGCCAGCTTTTTGTTCAGTTTGGGGGATTGCAAAGAGACAACAGTTTGTTTCCCAAAATTTTCCAAAGGTTTGCGAAGTTTGACCGTGTCCTTTTTTTCCTTTGGGGTTGGTAAAACATCCCCCCTTTTCCCAAATTTTGGTGGCTCTGCATTTTTTCAGGAAAAACAAATGGCTTTGCCGAACCCGAGAGGGGAGATTTCCCCAAACCCGAAATTTTTTTTCCCCAAAAGGAAAAAGGGGTTTAAGATCCGCCTTAAAATATTTTGAAAGAAGGTGGGCCAGTTTGAGTTTTGGTTTGGGTTTCCCAAAGGTCCCAAAAACAGCGCGGACGTCTGGAGTTTGTAAATACGGTCAGGGCCATTTAACTTGCCCTTTAAGGCCCAAATGGGGTAAAGGGTGGCTTTCCCCCAGGCACACAAACAATTTGGGGAACAAAAAGCGCGCTTTCTCCTCCCGTTGTAAAAACTGCGGCCCCCTGGCCAATGTCGCCCCCCCACCTCCCCCCACCCACCCCCACCACCATTCACCCCTCCACAAGTACTGCCCCATCTTTCCATTGTTTTGGGCACAGCGGTTTTCATGCGGGTTCTAACCGGCTTCCCTTTGGGTTTGGAACAAAAAGCCCAAAAAGGGGGGGAAAAATGCTCGCTTCATACACCCAAAAAATCAAATGTGGGGCTTTTTTCCTTTTGCCAATTGAAAAATCGGAACAGGGGTGACGGAAAAATGGGGGAAACATGGTGCCCGGCTGCACCGGGAGGGATGGTCTAGCCCCCTGCATGGCGCACGTGTTCAAATGTTTGTTAAAAAGGTTCCTAAGGCCCATTTACCGATCTTCAAAAGATTTAAAAAAGGGCCGGGGAAACTGTGCAATGAACTTCTTTCCCTTTCCCTCAAAGCCGGGGAACACTCTCCCCCGGGTTGAAAGCGCGGCAGAACGGCCCCCCCCCCAACCCACACTTGTTTGCGATTTTTCCCAAACCCCTTTTGGAATCCCGGGCCCTGCACATTTTTTGGACCACTGTTATGAAAAGAAAAGGCCTTCCCCCACTTTTTTTGATGACCCAGGCAAAACGGGAAAGTACTCCCCTGTGTAATTTTGATGTCAGCCAGGGGAGCTCATGGTACCCCGGGCCGGTTTGTTGGGGGGCCATTCGAGGAGGCCACGTTATTTGTCAGTCGCGGGGACTAGGGGGGTTAAATTTAACGCCCTTTCCACTGCTTCCATTCCTAAAAAACCCCAGTTTGCTAAAAAATTTCTGTCGGGGTTTAGGGGGCGGGAAAAGAGTGGCAAATACATTCGGGCCATATGAGCCCGGGTTGGGGCCCCGGAAAAATTGGAGGAGGGGCATTGGAGCAAAAGTTTTCTTTTTTGGGGGAAAATGAGTGTATTTTTTACCCAGGGCCCAAGAGAGGAGGAGCAGGTGCACTGGAGGGGGGTTGGGTTTGGAAAATGGGGGGGAAGGGAAAAAGGCAGGGGAAACCGCAAGCCCCGCTGAAAATATCCCAATGGCAGAGGGAGGCGGGGAAAGCCCCTCGGAGTCATTGTCCCAGTGGCCCAGCATGTTTGATTTGGCCTGGCCCTATTAAACCGTGAATGGGTCACCACCCGGGCGGGAAGGGGATGACTTCTGGCTCCCCCCCTTTTGGGAAACCCTTCGTTTACTGGCCCAAAATGGGAGCCTTTTTCACAGTGTTGGGGAGGGGGAAAAAAACCAAATACTTTTAGGGAAAATCCTCCGTAGTCGGGTTTGGCCCGTTTCCCCTATGTGCGGCATGCCCTTTCCCTCTGACAGGTGCTGGGGGGGGGTTTTTTTCCCGCGCTCACGTATTACTGCCACAGCTGCAGTCCCGCCCCATCGGGCCCCAAACCAAAGGGTTGGGAAAGTCATGATGAGAGCTTCCTTCCCCTCCCTAGTGAGGAGGGAAAATCGCCATAGCGCCCCAAGCAGGCCCTGGAGCAGCCCGCATTTCCCCAAACCTAGTTAGAAAATACGCTGGTTTTTTTTAACGGGGGCACCCCAAAAACGGGACGTGGGGCCCGCACTTCCCGGGGGTTTGCAGTGGAGAAGCTTTTCCTGCCCGGCCAAGGAGTGTGGCATCAGATTGGGTTTTTCAGTGCGGGGGGGGGGCCACTTTTACCCCAAAGGGAACCCGTTGTCCCGGGAAAAAATTTTGGAAGGGATGACCTTTTAAAAAGATAAAATCAGGCGTGAATGGGCCGGGGTTTTTCCACCCCCAAAAATTGCCTTAGGGGGTCGGGAATACATCACCCCTTTGACCCCTCACCCAAACTGTGAAAAATGATCTGGGTTAAAACTCCCTGCCTCAGCCACTATTCTGATGCCCCACCCGCCTGATGCCACACACTGTGGACGTTTTCCTTGGGCCTTTACCCCCCCCCTTTTTTTTTTTTCCCCCCCCGGGGGAATGGTTTTGCCCCCCACCTCCAAAATCTGTTATTGTCCCAAATTTTGGGCCCTACCCCTTTTTTTTGCCCCTCCAAAAGGCATTGTGCCAGGGGTTGACCTCTTGCTGTTTGCGGTAGCTCCCTGCCGGTCAATCCACCCCCTTTTCTTTGTCCCACTTTTCTAAACCCCCTGCTTTTTTGCTCCTGCCGTCCCCTCCACTCTCTGTCATTGTGCCACTCGGGGGCCCTTTCTCCGGGTTTTTGGCCCCCCCTCCAAAAGTAAAATTGTGCCACTCTCTGACCTCATGTGCTGTGGCTGCCCCCGTCCCCCCACCCCCTGTCATTTTTGGCCATTTTATTTGACCTCCTGCTGTTGTTTCCTGCCGTCACCTCCACTCTTTTGTCATTGTCCCAAACTCTTTTGGCCTATTTACTTTTTTTTTTGCCACCTTAAAGTATTTTCATTGTGCCACTGCCTGAGCAATTTGTTGTTCTGCTGCTGTGGATCCCGTGACCCCCAAAAAAAGTATCATTGTGCCCTTTTCTGACCTCATGCTGCTGCTCCCGGGTGACCTCCCACTGTGTCATTTTTGCCACTCGGGGGGGCCTATTCTGTTTTTGCCACCCCCGAATGTTTTGGGGCCAAACTTTTGGCCCTCATGTGCTCTGGTTTTCCGCCTTTAAACCTCCACACCCTTTGTCTTGGGGCCACTTTGCCCTTTCAGCTTTTTGCTCCTGCCGTCACCTCCACTCTCTGTCTTTGTCCCACTCTTTTGGCCTACTCCTGTTTTTCCCACCTCCAAAAATGTCATTTTTCCCAAACTCTTGACCTCATGTGTTGCTTCGCCGTCACCTCCCCTGCATTGTGCAGCCCTGGGGCCCTTTACTCCTTTTTTGGGCCACCCCCAAAAGAAATGTCATTGTGGCCACTCTCTGACCTCATGTTTCCCTGGGGGGCGCCCCCGGGTCCCCTCCCCCCCCCTTTGTCATTGTCCCAAATTCCTCAAAACCTCATGTTGTTGCCCCCTGCCTTTCACCTCCACTCTCTGTATTGGGGCCACTCTGGGGCCCACCCCCTGTTTTTCCCAACCCTCAAAAAATGTCTTAGTGAAAACTCCGGGCCTTATGCTTTTGCCTGCCGTCACCTCCACACTGTTTAAATTGTCCATCTGGGGGCCCCTACCCCCGGGTTTTTGCCCCCCTCCGAATTTTTTTTGTCCCAAACTTTTTTGCCCCTAAATGCTGTTGTGGCTGCGGCCGTCCCCCTAAACACCCTGTCATTGTGCCATTTGGGGCCCTTTACTATGTTTTTGAAAACCTCCGGGAATGCTTGTGCCACTGCCTAAACCTTTTTGCTGCTGTTCCCTTTGCCTCCCCCCGGGGTTTTCCATTTTTTGCAAACCTCTGTGGCCAAATCCAGTTTGTCCCCACCTCCAGAATGCCCATTGTCCCCACTCTTTAAACCTCATTGCTGTTTGTGGGCCGCCGCCGTCCCCTCCAAAAATCTGAACCCCCGATGGTTCCCAAACCGAGCTCTCGGCCTTTTTTTTTTTTTCCAGCTTTCGCTCCCATGATTTATAAAGGCTACATTCCCGCTTTTTTTTTTTGGTGGGGGTTTTTGCCCTTTTAAATTTCCCAAAGGGGAATTTTTTATAGTAAAGGATTCAAAGGCGGGGGCAGTCTTTGTGCTTTTCATACTAAAACACAAAAATTGTATGAAGCCCCAAAACCAAGCCCCCTCTGCATTTTTTAAGCATGGCCCCAAACGTTTTTTCAGCCCCTTTGCAGGCTCTGGGCAGCCTGGAAAAAAATTTTGTTTTTTAACGTGTTTCATCCCAAAAGAATTTTTTGGGAAAAAATTCGGTAAGTCCCCAAACCCAAATTTTGGGACATAGGGACTAGAAAATCAAAAAGTAAAAACTAATTTAAACATTATTTTATTATATTATATATATTATATTTTATATAATATATATATACATCCCCGGCCACTTTTTTTGGTTTACCCCTGCCCAACTGTTTCTTTAAACCCTTTTAATTTTTTAATCAGCCAATCATTTGGCGGCAATCGGGTGCTTTTAGGCATGTGGGACATGGTCAAGACAATCTCCTGCAGTTCAAATCGAGCATCAGTATGGGGAAGAAAGGTGATTTGAGTGCCTTTGAACGTGGCATGGTTGTTGGTGCCAGAAGGGCTGGTCTGTGTATTTCAGAAACTGCTGATCTCCTGGGATTTTCACGCACAACCATCTCTAGGGTTTACAGAGAATGGTCCGAAAAAGAAAAAAACATCCAGTGAGCGGCAGTCCTGTAGGTGGAAATGCCTTGTTGATGCCAGAGGTCAAAGGAGAATGGGCAGACTGGTTCGAGCTGATAGAAAGGCAACAGTGACTCAAATAGCCAACTGTTACAACCAAGGTAGGCAGAAGAGCATCTCTGAACGCACAGTACGGCAAACTTTGAGGCAGATGGGCTACAGCAGCAGAAGACCACACAGGGTGCCACTCCTTTCAGCTAAGAACAGGAAACTGAGGCTCCAATTTGCCCAAGCTCATCGAAATTGGACAGTAGAAGATTGGAAAAACGTTGCCTGGTCTGATGAGTCTCGATTTCTGCTGCGACATTCGGATGGTAGGGTCAGAACTTGGCGTCAACAACATGAAAGCATGGATCCATCCTGCCTTGTATCAACGGTTCAGGCTGGTGGTGGTGGTGTCATGGTGTGGGGAATATTTTCTTGGCACTCTTTGGGCCCCTTGGTACCAATTGAGCATCGTTGCAACACCTTGTGGAATCTATGCCACGAAGAATTGAGGCAGTTCTGAAGGCAAAAGGGGGTCCAACCCGTTACTAGCATGGTGTACCTAATAAAGTGGCCGGTGAGTGTATATATATATATATATTAACTATATGTTTACAAGCATGATGCATTTATTTAGGAATGTATTTAGTGTGCAGACTAGAGTGACGTCACTAAGGCTGTAGCTAACAAGACCTACGCGTTTCAGAGAATAATGATCTCCTTCATCTCCTTCATCCCTGATGAAGGAGATCGTTATTCTCTGAAACGCGTAGGTCTTGTATGCCTGCTCGGCTTTCGTTAGCTACAGTCTTAGTGACGTCACTCTAGTCTGTAAGCCTGTATGTGTGGATCCCGCACGCTGCCGGCCGGAGCATATTAGCGGTGAACACACCACACTGTTTGTATGTCTTTATATATTATTTCTGACAAATCCACCAACTGAAGATTGAAGTGGACAGAAACCTGGATTAGTGCGAGGTTCCTGGCTGATGTGAGCATCCAGTGAGAACACAGTTGCCAACTTTTGAAAATGAAAAAGCAGGAGATCGTAGTGGGCGGTGCACGTAGTGGGCGGCAAAAATTTTCATGGACATGCCCATCTTGTCGGTATGCCATGCCCCTTCAAAAAGCCACACCCACTCCACCTAACTGCATAACGGCTTTGGAAGAAAGCCAGGTAGATGCCCTTATAGCCAGGTAGTAACCCACCATAAGCAGGTAGTGCCCCTTACAGGCAGGTAGATGCCAACTTGTAGCCAAGTAGATGACCCCTCTGTAGCAGGTAGGTGCCCCCTTTGTTAGCCGTCAGGTAGGTGACCCATTGTTGCCAGGTAGTGCCCCATTGTTTGCCAGGTCGTGCCCCATTGTTGCCAGGTAGTGCCCCCTCTGTTGCCAGGTAGATGCCCCTCTGTTGCCAGGTAGTGCCCCCATTGTTGCCAGGTAGATGCCCCCTCTGTTGCCAGGTAGTGCCCCCATGTTGCCAGGTAGTGCCCCCATTGTTGCCAGGTAGATGTCCCTCTGTTGCCAGGTAGTGCCCCCATTGTTGCCAGGTAGTGCCCCCTCTGTTGCCAGGTAGATGTCCCCTCTGTTGCCAGGTAGTGCCCCTTCTGTTGCCAGGTAGTGCCCCCATTGTTGCCAGGTAGTGCCCCCTCTGTTGCCAGGTAGATGTCCCCTCTGTTGCCAGGTAGTGCCCCCATTGTTGCAGGCAGAGCCCCCCATATAGCTAATAAAAATAAAATAATAACATCCACTTACCTCCCCAGGCTCCTGCAGCACGGCCACTCCGGACGATCTCTCGCAGCGTGCAGGGGGAAGTGAGAGCAGCCGCGCGTCACTCCCCTGCAGCCGCGCGTCACTTCCCCTGCGCCGCTGACCGGCGCCGTACATACAGGGGGAGGAGGGAGCGATCCCTCCTGCCTCCTCACTGCACAGCGAGACTCCGGGCGGAGCGGCCCGGCGGCGCCAGAGTAGCGTACTAGCGCTACTCTGTCGCCGCGGCCATTTAAAGGACCCCCGCCGCCTGCTGGCGGCGGGAGGAATGCCAACTCCCCCGGGAGGGCGGGAGTGGACCCCAAATAGCGGGACCCCCCCGCCAAAAACGGGAGAGTTGGCATGTATGAGTGAGAATCTCTGGGGAAGTGGTTGCACTATTACAGGTGTGTTTTACACTGTTTTATACTATTTGCATGGGGGTTGCATATTTTGGAATTAGATTATTTGGGGACTGCTTGTGATTAAGTTGGCACCTTATACAACGAACAGAGTGCGATTGTCTTTTTTATATATATACACAAATGAAATCTTGATAGATTTCCCCCCTTGTGTCTTGAAAAACAAACACACAAATATATACATGCATACATATTTAACTAAAGTTAAGTCTCAAAAAAATTCTTTGTGTGACAGGAATAAATCTCTATTCTAGGATCATGCACTGCCTTTTATTCTGGAATGATATTAAGCAAACACCCAGTTAATGATTAGATAAGATTCACTACATGAGTAGTTAAAGTCACAAATCAAACAGATATAGGAAGAATGCTGGGTGAGACTGCTGAAACCTTCTCATTCAAAAACGACAAATAATCATTTATTTTTCCTCAAAGGTTAAAAAGGCTTAAGTGATATCCACCTGTTACAGCCCAACCTGTGGATCACAAATGTGGAAATTCCTATCTAAGGACATAACTAGTTAATCAAATGATTTTTCTCCTAATTTTAACCACACTCTTGTTAATTATGTAGATAAAGTATAACCATCATGGGATGTACCAAAGGGTTCTCAGGACCTGCCTCTTGTCCTTTTCCATTTCAATTTGTGTAAATTTCATAAACAATGGTGTTTCTATAAAAACAGTTCTGACTGTGGAACTTTAAAGACTTAATTTGTGCCATTTTACAAATAAATAAATAAAATGTTAGAAATAATTGGTATCGCCACATAAAAAAGTTTGATCTATTAACCCCTTAAGGACCCAGGGTTTTTTTTGGTGACACGTTCGTTTTTCCTTCCTTGCCTTCCCAGAGCCATAACTTTTTTATTTTTCCACCTACATAGACACATGAGGGCTTTTATTTTGTGGGACAAGATTTACTTTAGTGTTATTCACTATACTATAGAATATACTGGGAAACCGCAAAAAAATTCCAAGTGGGACAAATTGTGAAAAAAATGTCTTTTCGCCATGTTTGCGGGGGTTTTTCTTTTACGGCGTTCAATATTCAGTAAATATAATGTGTTATCTGTATTCTACAGGTTGTTATGCATCCGGCAATACCAAACATGTAGGGTTTCTGTTATGTTTTGGTACCGTAAAAAAATTCCAAACTTTTTCTATTTTTGAAATTTGCACCGCGGCGCCATTTTGTGCGACCAATAACTTTTTTGTACTAACGCCTACGGATGTCAGTGAGGAGGCATTTTTTGCGGGCTGAAGTGTACTTTTTATTGCTAGCAGTTAGAAATGCTTGCGACTTTTTTGATCATTTTTTCATAGTTTCATAGTTTGTAAGGCCGAAAAAAGACGAGACGTCCATCCAGTTCAGCCTGTTGTGCTAAGGTGTTGATCCAGAGGAAGGCAAAAAACCCCAATGAGGTAGAAGCCAATTTCCCTCATTTTAGGGAAAAATTCCTTCCCGACTCCAATCTGGCAATCGGAAAAATCCCTGGATCAATGACCCTCTCCAGAATCCTAGACACTATAACTTGTTATATTATTATGCTCCAGAAATGCATCCAAACCCTTTTTGAACTCTGTTAGTGAATTCACCATGACAAGTTCCTCTGGCAGAGAGTTCCACAGTCTCACTGCTCTTACAGTAAAGAATCCCTTTCTATGTTTATGTAGAAACTTTCGTTCCTCAAGACATAGAGGATGCCCCCTTGTTCTAGATACAGTCCTGGGTATAAATAAATCTTGGGAGAGATCTCTATATTGACCTTTGATGTATTTAAACATATTATGTCCCCCCGAAGCCGTCTTTTCTCTAAACTAAATAACCCTAATCTTGCTAATCTTTCTGGGTACTGTAGTCCACCCAGTCCTTTTATTATTTTTGTTGCCCGCCTTTGTACCTGTTCAAGCTCTACAATGTCTTTCCTGTGCACTGGTGCCCAAAACTGTACACAATATTCCATGTGTGGTCTAACCAGTGACTTGTATAATGGGAGAATAATGTTCTCATCATGTGCTGCTATGCCCCTTCTAATGCACCCCATGATCCTATTTGCCTTGGCAGCTGCTGTCTGACACTGGCTGCTACAATTAAGTTTACTGTCCACCAGGATTCCCAAGTCCTTCTCCATGTCACTTTTACCCAGCCTTTTTCCATCTAACATGTAGTCATGTAATGGATTTTTCCTCCCCATGTGTATAACCTTGCATTTATCTGTGATAAACCTCATCTGCCATTTCCCTGCCCAGGCCTACAACTTATCCAGATCCCTTTGTAATAACACATTTTCCTCTATTGTGTTGATTACTTTACAGAGCTTAGTATCGTCTGCAAAGATCGATATTCTACTGTGCAATCCATGTGTAAGATCGTTAATGAAAATGTTGAAGAGGATAGGGCCCAATATGGACCCTTGTGGTACCCCACTAGTAACAGCAATCCAGTCACAGTATGCACCGTTAATTACTACCCTTTGTTTTCTATCAGTCAATTTTGGCGTTTGGAATTTTTTTTCTTCTACGGTGTTCAGCGTACGGGATAAATGATGTTATATTTTTATAGATCGGACTTTTTCAGACGCGGCAATACCAAATATGTGTAACTTTTTTATTATTTTATTTTTTTATTTGTAAAATGGCGAAAGGAGGGCGATTTAAACTTTTAACACTTTTTTTTTGTACTTTAAAACTTTTTTTTTTTTTTTACTGTAACATTTAGTCCCCCTATGGTGCTTGACCACTAGGGGGCGCGATTGTTAATACAACCTAATGCATTGCATAGGCATTGCATTAGAATGTACAAAGATGGCGGTTTCCCCACTTCCTGTCTGCGGACGGAAGTGGGGCAAACCTGTCAGTGTAAGTGACGGGAGCCTTCACAAGGCTCCCCACCACCATGCCCGGTCGTCGGATCGCGTACCGATGACCGTTACGATCGGTGCGCGGCACCGATCGGCGTTCATTCAGACACCGCGGCCATCTTTGCCGCGGTGTCTGATGGGTTAAACAGCGCCATTGGGCGGAGCCACCCACCGGCGCTGTTACTGCCGGATGTTAGCGGCGATCAGCCGCTAACACCCGGCGGCTGTGCGGAGAGGTCGCGGAGCGACCCCCTTGCAAAGCCCCTTAGCGGCCCTGGGACGTACTCATACGCCCAGGGTCGTTAAGGGGTTAAAATATAACATCATTTACACCATACACTGAACATGGTAAAAGAAAAAATCCAAATGGTAAATACTTGCCCTAAAAATTGGTCTAAAAATTAATAAAGAATTTGCATGTATCCTAAAATGATACCACTAAATACTACACTTCAGCTTACAAAAAAATGAGCCCTTAGTTCCATACAGTGGTGGCCAAAAGTATTGGCACCCCTGCAATTCTGTCAGAAAATACTCAGTTTCTACCTGAAAATGATTGCAATCACAAATTCTTTGGTATTCTTATCTTCATTTAATTTGTCTTCAATGGAAAACCAACAAAAGAATTGTCATAAAGCCAAATTGGATATAATTACAAACCAAACATAAAAAAGGTGATGGACAAAAGTATTGGCACTGTTTGAAAAATCATGTGATGCTTCTCTAATTTGCGTAATTAACAGCACCTGTAACTTACCTGTGGCACCTAAAAGGTGTTGGCAATAACTAAATCACACTTGCAGCCAGTTGACATGGATTAAAGTTGACTCAACCTCTGTCCTGTGTCCTTGTGCGGACCACATTGAGCATGGAGAAAAGAAAGAAGACCAAAGAACTGTCTGAGGACTTGAGAATCCAAATTGTGAGGAAGCATGAGCAATCTCAAGGCTACAAGTCCATCTCCAAAGACCTGAATGTTCCTGTGTCTACCGTGCGCAGTGTCATCAAGAAGTTTAAAGCCCAGGGCACTGTGGCTAACCTCCCTAGATGTAAAGCCCATGGCACTGTGGCTAACCTCCCTAGATGTGGACGGAAAATGGACGAGAGATTTCAACGCAAGACTGTGCAGATGGTGGATAAAGAACCTCGACTAACATCCAAACAAGTTCAAGCTGCCCTGCTGTCCGAGGGTACAACAGTGTCAACCCGTACTATCCGTCGGCGTCTGAATAAAAGACTGTATGGTAGGATACCCAGGAAGACCCCACTTCTTACCCCGAGACATAAAAAAGCCACGCTGGAGTTTACCAAAACTTACCTGAGAAAGCCTAAAACGTTTTGGAAGAATGTTCTCTGGTCAGATGAGACAAAAGTAGAGCTTTTTGGGAAAAGCCATCAACATAGAGTTTACAGGAAAAAAAAGAGGCATTCGAAGAAAAGAACACGGTCCCTGCAGTCAAACATGGCGGAGGTTCCCCGATGTTTTGGGGTTGCTTTGCTGCCTCTGGCACTGGACTGCTTGACCGTGTGCATGGCATTATGAAGTCTGAAGACTACCAACAAATTTTGCAGCTTAATGTAGGGCCCAGTGTGAGAAAGCTGGGTCTCCCTCAGAGGTCATGGGTCTTCCAGCAGGACAATGACCCAAAACACACTTCAAAAAGCACTAGAAAATGGTTTGAGAGAAAGCACTGGAGACCTCTAAAGTGGCCAGCAATGACTCCAGACCTGAATCCCATAGAACACCTGTGGAGAGATCTCAAAATGGCAGTTTGGAGAAGGCACCCTTCAAATCTCAGGGACCTGGAGCAGTTTGCCAAAGAAGAATGGTCTAAAATTCCAGCAGAGCATTTTAAGAAACTCATTGATGGTTACCGGAAGCGGTTGTTCAGTTATTTTGGCTAAAGGTTGTGCTACCAAGTATTAGGCTGAGTGTGCCAATACTTTTGTCCGGCCCATTTTTGGAGTTTTGGGTGAAATGAACAATGATTTGATTTGGTCTCATTCTGTTTTGTGTTTTTACATTGCAAGCAAAATAAATGAATATATTAATACCAAAGAATTTGTGATTGCAATCAGTTTCAGGAAGAAACCGAGTATTATCTGACAGAATTTCAGTGGTGCCAATACTTTTGGCCACCACTGTAGGTGGAAAAACAAAAAAGTTATTAGTGTGCGAAAACTCTACATTTGGTATCACCGGAATTGTACCGACCTGCAGAATAGAGATAACATATAATTTATACTCGAGTAAATGCCATAAAAACAACCTTAGCCCCAACAAAAATAGTGCTATTGCATTTTTTTCTCTTTCCAACAAATTTACAATTTTTGGTATGTTTCATTTTCTGGACCAACCTTTTATGTGGCACATTATAAAATGCCTTTGCGAAGTCTAGATAAACAACATTCACAGCCTTACCTCGGTTCAGATTGGAATTTACCTCCTCATAAAAAAACAATCTAATTAGTTTTACTGGACTGATCCCTCAGCTGGTGCTGTGTTATAAGGTGTATTTTTCACTGAGATATTCCAATTTCGCATCTCTTAGAAAACCTTCAAATATTTTACCCACAATAGAAGTTTTACCATCTGGACCTGGCCATTTCTATATTTTACTGCTTTTAAGGTGGAACTGCACTTTCTGATAGGTTAGCTAGGTGACATTTAATAGAGAATTTACAAAATCCTTAATCATGTTATCTGTCATTGAGTTTTCCTGAGTAAATTCAGTAGAGAAGAAGTCATTTAATAGATCAGTCTTTCCTCTTCTTTCTTTACCATTAGGCTATAGCTGCACAGCAATGTTAAAATGCCATCATTTTGACATTTTTGAAACTCTGTTTTTGCCGCAGATTTGCGTTAAAAAAGCATTCGGTTTTCGTATTTGCCATCGAACCTTTTACAATGAATGTATGGGAATCTGACGGCAATCCGGTGGAATATGCAGCATCTTTTAAAATCCTCTGTAATTTGGCGGATTTGAAAATCGATCAGAAAAAATGTTGTGTAGACTACAGCACAGATTTTTCATTGCAGTGGATTCCATATGCTGAATCTGCCAAAAATCCAATGAGAATATCGTGCTGTGTAGACATAGCCATACACCCAGATTATTTATGAGGGAGCCAATGCTCTCAGTTTTAAATTCTTACTACTTATGTCACTAAAATATATTTTGGAGCTATTTTTGTTTTTCCTTGCAATTAGCTTCTCTGATTCAATATTTTCTGTCCTTATTTGTCTTTTACACAAATAGTTTTTTATTTGTAAATCTTTAATGTCTCATCACTACAATCCTGATTAAGTAGTTTAAATGGCTTCTTTTTATTGCTTATTGTGCCTCACAGTTTACAGTTTCCCATAATGTATAAATATTTTACAGGACCTATTAAGAATGTTTTTAAAAATGTCCCATTTAGTTTCTGCACTTTGATTTTTAATGATATTGTCTCAGAAAGCAGAAAGTTTAAAACTCAGATATTCACTTGTAACGCTGGCTGAAAACATCATGAAGAAGCAGAAATGGGAATGGAGAAGTCCCCAGACCTTTATAAATAGGAAAGGTGACAAAACACTATAAAGCTCTACACTTGAGCTCACACTTGATAAATTAGCTAACAGCTGTTCTAATGAAAATGAATAATGTGTATTCTTCATACAGGTTGCAAACTGGTTTGATGTCTTTTTCAGCTGGGTAAATGACACATTGCTGTATTTACATTAGGTAGAGCAGCATTTGATGAATTCCTTTTCACTTGGTTAAGTACAAGCCTGAGTTCTTGTCTTTTAGTATGAAAAAGCTTTTATGCTGTGTTCTTGATGAAATACTTGGTTTCAGATATGAACAAACACTGCATACAAAAAATGAAGAATGTAGATAACATAAACCAGTTTTTACCTATATAGTTTTTACTGTATTTTATACTCACTTATGTAATCACTTATGTATTATCCTCATTGGTCCATCTTTGCTTCTATATTTCCCCACTGTCTGCTGTTAAGCCAGACAAAAAGCCTTTGGGAATAGGAATAATTTTTGGCCATTTTAAATCCTAAACATAGAGCTTTGAAAGGGGCTGTCACGGGTGAGTATCTGTGGGGTCGCCCTTTTTGGGGTGTAAACTCTGCTTAGGGAGAGTGGATAAGAATTCAATAGGATGAGATTACGGTAGGTATTGGTAGAATTTTTTATTTAAAACTTCACCTTTCAGCTGCCCTGAAGAATGGGATATATCACTTCTCTACACCTTAGCAATGGTCTTCTACAATGACTTTTGGTGAGTTGACTTATATGTATGTACAGTCATGGCCAAAAGTTTTGAGAATGACACAAATCTGATATTTTCACATGATCTGTTGCCTCTGGTTTTTATGTGTGTTTGTCAGATGTTTTTATCACATACAGAAATACAAGTGCAATCATATTATGATTAACAAAAGCTTTTATTGACAGTTAGAATGAGTTAATGCAGCAAGTCAATATTTGCAGTGTTGACCCTTCTTCTTCAGGACCTCTGCAATTCTCCCTGGCATGCTCTCAATCAACTTCTGGACCAAATCCTGACTGATAGCAGTCCATCCTTGCACAATCAATGCTTGCATTTTGTCACAATTTGTTGGTTTTTGTTTGTCCACCCGTCTCTTGATGATTGACCACAAGTTCTCAATGGGATTAAGATCTGGGGAGTTTCCAGGCCATGGACCCAAAATCTCTATGTTTTGTTCCCTGCGCCATTTAGTTATCACCTTTGCTTTATGGCAAGGTGCTCCATCATGCTGGAAAAGGCATTGCTGATCACCAAACTGCTCTTGGACGGTTGGGAGAAGTTGCTCTTGGAGGACTTCTGGTACCATTCTTTATTCATGGATGTGTTTTTAGGCAAGACTGTTAGAGAGCCGATTCCCTTGGCTGAGAAGCAACCCCACACATGAATGGTTTCTGGATGCTTTACAGTTGGCATGAGACAAGATTGGTGGTATCGCTCACCTTGTCTTCTCCGAACAAGCTGTTTACCAGATGTTCCAAACATTCGGAAAGGGGATTCATCAGAGAAAATGACTTTACCCCAGTCCTCAGCAGTCCACTCCCTGTACCTTTGGCAGAATATCAGTCTGTCCCTGATGTTTTTTCTGAAGAGAAGTGGCTTCTTTGCTGCCCTCCTTGACACCAGGCCTTGCTCCATGAGTCTCCGCCTCACAGTGCATGCAGATGCACTCACACCTGCCTGCTGCCATTCCTGAGAAAGCTCTGCACTGCTGGTAGCCCGATTCCGAAGCTGAAACACTTTTAAGAGACGGTCCTGGCACTTGCTGGTCTTTCTTGGGCACCCTGGAGCCTTTTTGGCAACAATGGAAGCTCTCTCCTTGAATTCCTTGATGATGCGATAGATTGTTGACTGAAGTGCAATCGTTCTAGCTGCGATACTCTTCCCTGTTAGGCCAGTTTTGTGCAGTGCAATGATGTGTGCACGTGTTTCTTTAGAGCTAACCATGGTTAACAGAAAAGAAACAATGATGCCAAGCACCAGCCTCCTTTTAAAGTGTCCAGTGGTGTGATTCTTACTTAATCATGACAGATTGATCTCCAGCCCTGTCCTCATCAACACCCACACCTGTGTTAAGGGAGCAATCACTGAAACGATGTTAGTTGTTCCTTTTAAGGCAGGCCTGCAATGAAGTGGAAATGTGTTTTGGGTGAAAAAGTTCATTTTCTAGGAAAATATTGACTTTGCAATTAATTGCTGTTAAGCCGATCACTCTTTATAACATTCTGGAGTATATGCAAATTGCCATTATAAAACCTGATGCAGTAGACTTTGTAAAAATTAACATTTGTATCATTCTCAAAACTTTTGGCCATGACTGTATGGTTGACAATTTTTTATAACTATTTTTAATCGTATAACTAAAAGTTACATTTTATTGGGAGACGTTTTCCTCTGTGATTATAGTAATAAATTAAAATAAAACAAATAGTTTCATGTTTTAAAGCATTTTTATTTGGCGTTTCCACTAATTTATATTGAATTAATTATTTAATAGTATGTTAACAATAATAATGTTTATGATGCTACAATGAGAATCTTCTTTTGAAGCTAACTTAGCTTAATTGTTAAATCGATATTTTATTTTCCCTTAACACTTCTTGATGTGGCAATGGTTAGCCAGTGCAGGGATTGGTAGAGGGGAGAGGCAGAGAAGTATCGAGGAGAGAGGTGAATCAGACGGGCAGCAGAGTTAAGGATGGTTTGGAGGGGAGCTAGGGTGCTAGACAGGAGGCCACAGAGAAGGATGTTGCATTTTTGTGCTATCAAAGTTAAGGAATGAGCGTATTTGGGAGATATTTTTCAGGTGGAGGCGGCAGGCAGAGGTAAGGGATTGGATGTTCGATTTGAAGGACAGATTCGAGTCAAAGGTTATCCTAAGGCAGCGGACTTGCGGAGCCGGTGAGAGAGTTTAGCCAGTGACATTGATAGAGAGATCAGATGGAGGGATAAAATGGGATGGTGGGAAGATGATAAATTCAGTTTTCCCCATGTTTAGTTTCAGGAGGCAGGAGGAGAAGAAGGAGGATATGGATGAAAGACAGTCTGGGATCTGGGAGAGCAGAGAAGTAACATCTGGGGTGGAGATGTAGAGTTGATTATCGTCAGCATACAGGTGGTATTGAAAGCCATGTGATACTATGAGCTGACCCAGGCCAAGAGTGTAGATAGAAAAGAGTAGTGGGCCCAGGACAGACCCCTGGGGGACACCAATGGAGAGCAGGCGGGAGAAGGAGGTGGCGCGAGAATGAAAGACGCTAAATGTTCGATCAGTGAGGTATGAGGAGATCCAGGAAAGGGGAAAGTCCATGATACCAAGGAAGGAGAGGATTTGTAACAGGAGTCAATGGTCGACAGTGTCGAAGGACAGGTCTAGGAGGAGAAGGACACAGTAGGCTTTTGCAGTTGCTAGGTTGTTGGTGACTTTGGTTAGGGCGGTGTCAGTAGAGTGATGGGGTCGGAAACCAGATTGCAGCGGGTCAAGGAGAGAGTTGGGGGAGAGATGAAAGGACAGTTGAAGATAGACGTGCTGTTCGAGGAGTTTAGAGGCGAATGGAAGCAGTGAGATGGGGCTATAGTTGGAGAGAGAGAAGAAGTCAAGAGATGGTTTCTTAAGGATGGGTGTGATTGTAGCGTGTTTAAAGGAGGAAGGAAAGGTGCCAGAGGTTAATGATAGGTTGACGAGATGGGTAAAAGCTGGGATGATAACAGCACTAAGGTCATGGATGAGATGAGATGGCAGTGGGTCAGTGAGTGAGGTTGGATTTGGACAGTAGAGAGGAAAGCTTGTCATGGGTGACGGGAGAGAAGCATGTTAGGGTGGAATAGTGATGTGCAGGTGTAGAGGTGGGCGGTTGGGACTGTGCCGGTATAGGGGTAGGCTGTGGGGACACTGCAGGAATAGAGGTAGGTGGAGGGGACTGCGGGGTGAAGCTTTGTCTTATGAGATTGATCTTATTTAGGAAGTGAGTGGTGAAATCATCTGCTAATAGGAGAGAAGGGGGAGGGATGCTGGTGGACGGAGGAGAGAGTTGAAGGTATTAAAAAGTTGTCTGGGTTGTGAGACAGGGAGGATATGATAGTGGTGAAGTAATCCTGTTTGGCTGAGGTGAGTGCAGATTTAAATGTATGTAATGACTGTAGGAGGCGAAGTCAGCGGTGGAGCGGGTTTTCTTCCAGCGGCGTTCAGAAATTATGAAAGTTCACTGTTTGGTGGAGTCTGTGTGCCAGGATTGTCTGTTGTTCTGTTGTGTGCGGGTTCTGTTGTGTGTGAGAGGGGCAACCACATCAAGAGTGGAGGTGATCGTGTTGTTGTAGAAAGTGTTGGCTGAGTCTAGGTCAGCAAATCAGGATTTGGTAGAGAGGGGGGCAAGAGAGCCAGAGAGAGTGCAAGGGTTGAGGTTTTGTAGGTTCCTGCAGGGGTGCACTACGTTTGGGGCAGGAGGGGCAGGTGGAGTGGAGACGGTGGAGAAGTTGAGCAGGTTGTGGTCAGAAAGAGTTTGAGAGGTTAGATAGGGTGTTTGTCCATATTTCTGAGTGGCTCCAGAGGTCCACTGGGAAAGGCCGAAGGAAGAGGAGAGTGACAAGAGTTTGTTAGTGGAGTGGGCTGTATCGATGGGGATGTTGAAATCTCCCATGTTAATAGTGGGTATGTCAGTGGAAAGAAAGTGGAGGAGCCAGGAAGCAAAGTGGTCAAGGAAGGCGGTGGCAGGGCCTGGAAGGGCAGTAGACAACAGCCACTTGGAGGTTGGAGGGGGACAACGGACAATGGGGACAAAGGAGCAGGTGTCTGACAGGAGAAGACCGACACCTCCGCCATGTTTGCTGCCTGGGCGGGGGGTGTGAGTAAATTGAAGCCCGCGTAAGAGAGTGCAGCAGGGGAGGTTGTGTCAGAAGGTGTCAGCCAGGTTTCTGTTAGACCAAGGAAAGATAGTTTGCGCAAGATGAAAAAGTTGTGGATGAAGGGAAGTTTATTGCACACAGAATGTGCATTCAGGAGAGCTCCAGACATGGGAATAGTTTTGGCGGGGGTGAGGTGAATGGGTTTGAGATTTATGGGGTTAATGGGAATTTGTGCTGCTTGGTCTGTAAGAAATGGGTGAAACAACAGTGGGGATTCGCTGAGGGGGCCCGGAATTGTGAGATATGTCCACGGCAGCGAGTAGAAGCAGGGAGAGTGTGAGTATATGTGCGTGGGATAGAGCAAAATGGGGTTGTGTGGGTTTTGTGAGAAAAGTCTTAATGCTGTGCAAGAGGTGAAGAGTAGAGGTCAGATGTGAGGGTAAGACAGACGGGGAGATATGGAAACCATTGCCCAGTGTCGGTCTCTGAGGGTAGACAAGGAATTTGAGGAATAGGGAGGCAGTGATGAAAGTGACATAGAGGTGCATATTGGGTGCTGGTATGAGTTTTAAGCAGAAAAAGTTAGTGTTTACCTTAAGTTCATTTCTTGTTCACTTCTGGTTTCAATTCTGGTATTAATTCTACTGTCACTCTTTATGTAATTGCACTTCATGGATATTGCATGAATGACCTGGTCAGTGAATGACCAGTCTGTGATCTTATATAGCAGAATCAAGCCTTCATCAGTTACCAGGTGTGAAAGGAGAAGTGGGGAGGATGTTACTGAGCAGAAGGAGATTTTGCAAGTGACAAAGTGGTAAACATTTAGGCCTCTTTTTATAGTAGGATATGCAGACAGACAACAAAGTTATTATAACACAAAATATATACCATTCAATATAGGCAGACAGGCAGGGGATTTACACAGTGCAAATGGAGAGATTGCTGGGCGTTTAGTCCCACACAGAAGCATACCTGTAATTGACAGAAGAAGGGAGGTCAGATGAGAGATAACTTTCCTTAGAGATTCCATTCATCCATAGTGCTAGAATCTGGTATTAATTCTGCTGTCACACTTTACGTATTTGCACTTCATGTATATTGCACGTATTACTTTCTTCCTATATGTTGACAGACTGTTGAAAAAAGAAGAGGGGATGCTACGCAATGATAGACATAGCCCTGTCCTAACTTTTTGAGATGTGTTACTGCTATCAATTTCTATTT
The DNA here is from genome assembly GCA_025379985.1 of Phyllomedusa bahiana. Taxonomy (NCBI): domain Eukaryota; kingdom Metazoa; phylum Chordata; class Amphibia; order Anura; family Hylidae; genus Phyllomedusa; species Phyllomedusa bahiana. The sequence continues at coordinate 88,586 of JAODAL010006165.1, read as the reverse complement.
GAGTTAATTTTTTCAAATGACATGAAAAAATGTCTAACTTTCAACCTTTAGTTTGTTCTATGCTCTGTTGTGAATAAAATATGGCTATACAAGATTTTCAAATGATTGCAGTCCTGTTTTCTTAATGTGTTACACAGCATCCCAACTAGAGATGGGCGAATCGATTCTAACGAAGTGGAATTCGTTTAGAATTTCAGGAAAACTTCGGTTCGTAACGAAATCGAACTTTGGGGTGATTCGCGGGAACAAGTGTGCTTTTCATTGAAAAAATGGCTGCGAGCACAGGCTTACAGGGGGCAAAGCCTCTGGGGGGGAAGAAGGGCATAGCCTGAAATGACATGTCAAGATGAAGCAATCAGGACCGGGGTTTCTGTGACTCACCGCCTATATAAACCGAGCGGCCGCGGGGAGCTCACACTCCTCTACTTTACTGACAAAAAGGTGCTGCGCGGGTGATAGGCTTCTGAAGAACTGATTTTTACACCATTTTTGGGGGGTGCCCCTCACGTCCAGAGACGTTCTCTGAATGTTTTTCTGATTTTTTGGGTATTGGATCTAAATCCAGTGTGCGTCCACTGCAGCTCATTAATTTCAATACCAAGGGGGATCTAACCAGTTCCTTTGTATTCAATTTAAAGAAACAGCGTTTTTACAATCAAATCCCACTCATTTTTGGCTCCCAAATTTCTATTGCGCAATTTAACCCCAGGGGTTAATTAAGCTTTGTTTGCGGGTGGCTGAAAAAAATAAACCGTTTTTTTTCAACGCCAAATATATATTTTTTTTGGTAGCCTAATTCACAAAAAAGGGTTAATTACAATTTTATCTCTTGTTGTGGGCTAGAAAATACGCTTAAAAACCCACGTACAAAGTAATTTTTGGGGGTCAATTCTATTGCCAATTTACACCGGGGGTTTAATTAAGCTTTTTTGCGGGTGTGCGACAAAAATAAACCCTTTTTCAACCCAAAAAATTTTTTTTTTTACCTAATTTTAAAAACAAAAAGGTTTTTTACAATTTTATTTTTTTTTTTGGGGGGCGTAAAAATCGCCATTGTAACACCTACAAACTACTATTTTGGGGTGGCTCAATTCTATTGCGCAATTTACACCCGGGGGGTTAAATTTAACGTTTTTTGCGGGTGTGCGACAAAAATAAACCGTTTTTTTTCAACCCCAAAATAATATTTTTTTTGGTACCAAATTTCCCAAAGCAAAGGTTAATTACAATTTTATCTCTTGTTGTGTTGCGTAGAAAATACCCATTGTAATCCTACAAACTACTATTTGTGGTGGCCAATTCTTTTGCGCAATTTACATCCAGGGTTAATTTAACTTGTTTTCTGCTGTGCTGACAAAAATAAACCGTCTTTTTAAACGCCAAAAATTTTTTTTTTTTTTTGGGTACCTAATTCCAAGCAAAGAAATTACAATTTAACCCTTTTGTTGTGTGCGTAGAAAATACACCTTTTAAACACGCTACAAAGCTCTAGTTTGTGGTGGCCTTTTCATTGCGAAATTTAATCCAGGGGTTTAAATTAAGCGTTTTTTGTGCTGTGCTGACAAAAAAAAAACCGTCTTTTTCAACCCCGAAATATATCATTTTTCTTGTCTAATTCACAACGAAGTTAATTAAGCCTGTTTTGTGTTTTTAAATTTAGTAAAACAACAGTCTTGTAAAACACATACAAGAAAATTTTTCCTGGCCATTTGGGACGCAATTTAAAACCAAGGTTCCCCAAGCTTGTTACTGGTTCTTTTGGGAGTCAAAAACGGGGGTTTTATTTATCATATACAGTAGTTCATCAAACAGTGTCTGAAATTTTTTAAACAAACAGATGTCGACAGAGAGGTGGCAGGCTCTGCAACTGCGAGGGGCGTGGCAAAAAACATTTCTGAAAGGGGCCCGGGGTCGCAGCCAGAAAGGGGACTCGCAGCGGGGGTCACTCGGTGAGGCCAAAACTCCCGCTTCATCTAGGGGCCGTGGTTTTTTCAGCAACCCAAGGTTCTTGATGGTTTTGACTAGGTCACCTCTTCCTCCCAGATGACATCTGAAAAACCCCAGCCAAGTCGGGGGGAAACCCTCAGACAAAACTTGTTGGCATGGCCCGGGAGGGGGTCAGCGGCCCCACCTTCCTCAGCCCCCCTCTGTCCCCATTTTCCCTCAGCCGGGACTACTATGTGGTCGGGTCACGCCACTAAAAGCGAGGTGAACAATTTGAGGAGGCAGCACAGTATTTTGGCAGCAAGAAATGGGGCCAATACCCCCAGCTTCTTGCAGTAGGCGGCAAATATAGATGTGGGAGGGGCAGGGGAGGTCTTTGGGGTTTTAGAGGTCAGCCTCGGTTTACCAAGACCTTTGATAGGACATATGACGTGAAACACAAATAGATGATGATGTAGCCGACCGCACTTGGGGGAGCCGGGGAAGCAAGGGTTTCTCATCGTCAGGAAAAGGGGCTCAGCTTGCGCGCGGGCAGCGGCGCAGCCACAAGGGGTTTGGGGCCCGTGAGTCAGGGGGTAGCAGCAGTGTGAGGTCGGGAGCCAAGCGGCCCGGGGTAAAAAAACCCCTTCCGGCCCAAAGACAGTAGGGGCCAGGGCTAGCGAGGCAGGGGCGGCGTATCACTCAGTGCGGAGCTTTGGGCGGTAAAATCAGCTCTCGGGGGTGTGGAGTTTTTTGCTAAGAACCGGAGGACCGAATAGGGTATATGTAGAATCTGTGGGCAGAAAGTGAACGTGGCCAGGGAGCTAACGTTGGCAAAGGGGCCGCGTCAAACATGCAGCGTCACCATCCGGGGGCCCTGGGAGAAACGTGGCTCAGATGTGGTGGTCCATCCTGCCGCTGCAGCGCCAGGGGCCGGGGCACGCATGCCATTCCCCAGTCAAGGCTCCACCACCTCTGCAAAGGCAGTGTTTCTCTTTGACTCCTCTCCCGGGGCCAGAGCTCCTGCTCCTCATACTCAGGGGGCCCGCAGTCGTTCAGAGAGGCGATTGTAAAGAGACAACAGATCGCCAACCACCAAGGTGCAGCAGCTGACCGTGCCCGTCCAATTGTTGGTACTAGTCCCCCCTTTCCAAATGGGGACTCTGCACCATTCAGAGAAAATAAAGGCTTGGGCCCCCGAGATGGAGATTCCAACCCCTAATTTTTTTTTTCCAAAAAAGGGAGTACCAAAACACTTCATAAATATGTAGAACAGAAAGTGGGTCGTCCTTGACTTAACGGTTTTTTTCCAAAGGGACACGGGAGGCGGGGTCTGGAGCTGTAACTACGGTCGGGCCAGTACAGTCCCTTTACCCCACGGGTGAATGTCTTCCCGCCCCGGACACCAAAAACTTGGAAAAGGGGACGCCGCTTTTCCTCCCCGTTGTCAAAAATGCTGCTCCTGCGCCAATGTCCGCCTCCCCCCTCCACCACCACAACCCCCAACTCAGCCCCCACAAGTCTGCTCCATCATACCACATGTGTAGGGCCCCCAGCGGGGTCAGCAGTTCACACCTAGCTTGCCCGGCGAACGAAGTCACACAGGGGGGGAACTGTCCCTCAGCAGCAAGAAATCATGTGGGCTTTTCTCCGCCCAACTGCAAAATCGGAACCAGGTGACGGGGAATGGGGGGAACAGGGGTCCGCGCGCACCGAGGAGGGATGGTCCATGCGCCCCCGCATGGCGCACGGTTCAAACTGGTTGTAAAAAGGTTCCCGAAGTTTCCACCGATCTCAGAACTTCTGAAAATGGCCAGGAAAATGGCATGCCTTTATCCATTCGTACAAAGCCAGGAACACCCCCCCCGATTTCAGCGGCAGAACGGCCCTCCCCCAACACGCCGATATGCGATGTTTCCCCCCGCTGGAAAATTAGCCGCACATGTTGGACCGACTGTTGAAAGAGAAAGGCCCTTAACGATTTTTTTGATGATCCAGGGAACAGAATACTCCCCGTGTAAATTTTATGTCAGCCAGTGGGACTCATCTACACCTGCCGTTTGTTGAGGGATTTGGGAGGCCACGTTATTTGTCAGTCGCCAGGACTACGGGGTGAATAACGCATTCCCCGCTTCTGTCCTGGAACAGAGCTAAAAATCTGTCTGGGCAGGGGACTGGAATGTGGCACTACATCTCGTGGCCACATGAGTCCCTGGGGACTGAAATGGAGGAGGAGGAGGGGGACATTGGAGCAGAACATTGTCTGGGGAAATGATGGATTTTCTACCCAGGGGACAAGAGAGGAGGCAGAGCATGGAGAGGGGGATGGAGATAGGGAAAACGAGGGGGATACTCCCCAAACACCGTGGCAGTATACAGTGGGAAAAGGAGGCAGGGACCCCTCGGGTCACTTTTTGGGAGATGTCCCGCAGCATGCTTTTGCCTGGCTATGACAGCCCAATAGTCACATCCGGCAGAGGGATGACTTTGGCTCTCCACCCTATTGGGCCCTGCTACCCGGGCCAAAATGGGGGCCTTTTTTTTTCCCGCTATGAGAGGGAAGACAAACTCAAATACTAAGGGAAATCCTCCGTAACAGATGGCCCTGCCATTGCGGCATCGCCCTCCTCTGACAGGTCTGAAAACCCGGGGGGGGCCTCAGGGGTCACGTACTACGCCGGGCTGCTGGGGGAAGGGGGGGGGTAGGACAGTTACCAGCTCCATCAGCATAACCAATCTGGAGTCACAATGAGCAGCTTCCTTACCCGCCTAGTAGGAGGGCATCACCAGAGGCCCGCACGGACAGGACATTCCCGAACCAAACAGGTTGTGGGCCACTTGGACGCATCTGCCACCCCCTTTTGAAGATCCGCTGGACTACTGGGCACCAAACGGGTGTGTGGCCCAACTTGCCCAGTTTTTCAGTGGAGAACTGTCCCCCCGGCCAGTGGGGGCACAGAGCGGGGGTTCATGCGGGGGGGGCCACGTTACCCCAAGGGGAACCCGCTTGCCACGGGAAATGTTGAAGACTGACCTTTTAAGTAATAGGCGTGGATCGGGAGGGTTTCCACACACCAATGCCTTAGGGGTCATTTCCGGGGTTAAAAATACCCGCCTCAGCCATATTCTATGCCGCCCCCCGCCTGATGCCACCTCGCTGATAGTTTCTCCATCTGCCACCCCCGCTTTACCAGGGGGCTGGGTTTGCCCCCAAACCCCAAACTTTCTTTGTGCCCCTCTATGTGCTCATGCTGCGTGCTGTTGCTGTTGCCGGACATCCCCATGTGTCTTGTGCCATCCTGCGGGCCCGGTACTGTTTTGCCACCTCCAAATGTCATTGTGCCACCTCTGCCCCCATGCTGTTGCTCCTTCATCCCTCCACTCTCTGTCATTTTGCCACGCCTGCCTATGCTGCTGCCCGCCGTGACCCCCGCCTCAGTCATTGTGCCGTCTGTGGCCTAAAACTATTTTTTCCCCCTGCAAAGTCATTGTGCCCCTCTCGACCTCAGTGCGCTTGACCCTGTCGTCCCTCCACATGTGTCATTGTGCCATGTTGACCTCATGCTGCTGCCGTGTGCTGCCGTGCCTCCACACTGGGCCCACTCCGTTTTTTCCACCTCCCGAATTTGTCATTTTCCACTGCTTCCTCATCTGCTGATGTGGCTGCTGCCGTGCCCTCCACACTGTTCATTTTGCCCCTGTTGACCCTTTTGCTGCTGCTGTGCTCCTGCGTGCCCTCCACCTGTGTCATTGTACCCCCTCTTTGGCCTACTCCTTTTTTTCCCGCTCCAGAATTTTGTCATTGTCCCCCCCGCCTGACCTCAGCTGCTGCCACCGTGACCTCCCCCACTGTTCATTTTGCCACTCTGCGGCCTGGACTGTTTTTTCCACTTCCAGAATTCATTGTGCCCCCTGTCTGACCTCATGCTGCGTGGGTCCGCCTACCTCCCACCTGCATAATGTTGCCCCTGAGCTCCCAGTTTTTTTTTTCCCGCTTTTGCTGCCATGACTTTATAGGCTACGTTCCTGCTTTGTTTTTTGGTCAGTTTTGCCCCCATAAGTGCCCAGGGCATTTTATAGTGAAGCGATTCTAAGAGCGGCGGCAGTCATGTGCGTGTCATACTAAAACACAACATTGTATGAAGACCAAACCAAGCTCCCTCTGCATATTTAAGCATGGCACAACGTACTACAGCACCCTGCAGGCTCTGGGCAGCCTGGAAATAGCTGTTTTTTAACGTGATTCGTGCCGAAGTAATTCGGACCGAAACGAATTTTGTCGGAAAATTCGGCGAAGTGACCGAACCGAATTTTTGAGAAATTCGCCCATCTCTAATCCCAACCTTTTGAGAATTGGGGTTGTAACAAAAATTTTTATAAAATTTCCATTTATACATTGCTTTATCATGTACAAAACATAAACATTATAGTTTGAGTCAGTAATTGCAATACATTTTTTTGGGGTGCATCATCACACACTAGGCTACACCATTGCTTTGAAGCAACCCATTCTCAGAAAGCTATGCCCCTTTTGTCAGACATGGTGCAAAAGAGTCTAAAAACTCATAATAAATGAGGTCCAAAGCACGTATGCCAGTATTTTGGAACAAAAAGTGAAAAATAGACAGTACTTCCAAAAAACATGTTTGTTTTTTACCCCAATGGCAGCAATTTTTCAGCCCTGAACCGAGCCTTTCTTAAGCCTTTTGCCCTGTTCAGAGCTGAAACGTTGCTGCCATTGGGATAAATAAACAACCACAAGCATCATAAACTATTCAGACCTAGGCACTGGTCTGTCAGGTGTGCACGCCATCTATAGTTATATATTATCAGTGCAGAATTTTTTTTTTTTTTCAAGTATTTTGGAACAAAACTGTGCCAGGATTCTGATGCACTTGCCATAGTAAATGTGCCCCAATGTTTTCTCTCCAAAAAAGCTTTTTAGTATTAGTCATTTAAAAAGAACCCATACAACTACAAGACAGATTGGTTTGTATATGCAAGAAAAGTATGAGCTAGGGCATAAATTGTAGTTATCTTACTATTCGTCAGTTATGCCTGACCAAAAGACAATATAGCAGTTATTCCTAACAGAAGTTTATTGAGCTTTATACAATAAACGTTGGACACACTTTTTAAAAGATTTTATTTTCATTCATCCAAATTTCCAGTAGTTTGAGTTGTGATGGATAGGTTTGATACTATTGTTAGATTACATGGCATGCATGAGATTATTGTGTCAGGTTTGTACCAAGATTGAGATTATTTTGTCAAAATGCTCAGTTTACTATCCCCAAACCAATGACAAAACAGTGTTGTCATAGACCTCTGTTTGCCGACAGAATTTTACTTAGTGGAACAACAATGTATTCATCCAGATCACAGTTGTAGCCTGTGCAGTTAATGACAACTATATAAGCTGATGGTGGCAGCATTATGGTCTGGGAATGTTTACTGTCTTTACGGTTTATATTTCCTAATAATATGGCAAAATTACTTGAATATTTGCAAAAGCCCTAGCAACCTTTTTAATTGTCTGCTACAATGACACAGTTGTGCTATTTATGATATTTTGAAATAATATAGCAAACAGGAAAAAACAGACAAAGTTTGTGTAATGATGAAACAAGAGGCTTCTGTTTAGTGTCATGTTATTGCCATAGTGAGAATGACCATGTCTTGAGAAACAGTTTGTTGTGTCTCTCCTGTTAGGGTATTTCTGATAAAGAAACAATCTCAGCTTTTCTCATTTCCTTCATGGTTTATCTCCCTCAGGGAAGAGAACTTGATCTGAAGAGGTTGGACATGTGTTTGATGTTCACAACAAATGTGGGAACTGCCTTGAGAGTTCAATATTCCTTTATGTAGTGTTTGGAAATAAGCTCTTAAAAAACACTTTGTACATTCAAATCATAAACAGTAATATCATTATAAAGGAAATTTCTCTCTGCACAATAAACTGTTTCTTGGCCAAAAGACTCATATGGCACCCATGTGGATTCACAGAATTTGGATTTCTCCTAGAGAGCTTCAAGGTTTTGTAACTTTATACCTTGAATTAAAATTACTTACTTTTTACAATTAAGGGATCCCCATCCAATATTGATAGATGTAGGCAATGTATATGGCTTTACAGGGTGTGGTTGAGCGTAGGCAGTTTGTCTCAGTTTATATTAAAGTGAGATTCATTAGCCTCAGAGTTCTCCCATTGGACTAATTTGAAAATATAAGACATAATTGTGTGGACAAAAACAGTTTTTCCTGTTTCCAGTTGTGCCTAATTAACCAAAAATGTAATGGGCCCTTGTCTTACATAGTCGATACACTTAGTTAAAATATCAATAACTGGTAGTGAACATATAAGGCGAAGTCCACACAGCATATGTCAAAATGCTGTCCAAAATCTGACAGCATTTTAACATTGCAGGACCGCATTTTTTGGGGCAGGTTTGCGCAAAAGCGACGTGTGGTTTTTGGATTTGCTATCGGCCCAGTACAATTGAATGTATGGGAATTAAATGGTAATTCTGCGGAATATACAACTTGTTGCATATTATGCCGGATTTTAAAAGCAACGGTAAAAAATCCGTGCTGTATAGACTAGAGCACGGATTTTTCATTGTTACCTATGCAGCACAGAGTACTGTCGGATTTTCGACAGATTCAAAGCACTGAATCTGCCGAAATTCCAACGGCATTCCTATGCTGTGCAGACCTAGCCTAAGATTATGCTGGACCAAATTCTCTGTTTGTAGAATATATTAAAGGGGTTGTCTTGCTACAAAGAATAGCTTTAAAATTGTATGGAACACAAAATAAAGACATTTTCCAAATATATTGCTTTGTTCCTCTGTTTTCCCTAAGGAGATACAAGTGAATTTATGACCTCCCTGGCTATTTCAGTTCCCTCAGTAACAGACCTGTAAACAATTCTCCCCCTGATGTTTGTTCAATGAGATAACAGTGAGTGAAGTCATCACACAGGTCTCAGCAGTGTCCTGTGCTGCTCAGCAGTAAAAAGCTTGATTTATGTAAAATAAACAGAATTGTAATTAGGGCTTTTATTTTGGGGATCAGATAAGAAGTCCTGTTAGTAGTTTGAGAAGCTAATCTGATCTAATTAGCATCTGAAAGCACAGCATGGCAAGGAGCTGTACAAGCACAGCTGTACAAGCACAGCTGTACAAGCACAGCTGTATGCAAATGAGTCAGTCTGAACCAGGAAGTGACAGAGTATTTCATTCATGCATTCTCTAAAACTCTGAAGGGAGACAACTCCTTTAATTCTTAGGGCCACATGTATGAAAACTGTCTAGGTCTAAAACTCACCTTGTTGCCCATAGCAACCAATCAGAGCGCCCCTTTCATTTCATATAGTGCTCTGGAAAAATAAAAGAGGGGTGCTCTGATTGGTTGCTATGGGCAACAAGGAGAGTTTTAGACCTAGACAGTTTTCATACATAAGACCCTTAGAGTTTATTTGTCCTTATTGAGAAAATTCCCATGACAACATTAGAGTTTATAATAAAATTAAAAAGTATCTTTATTTATTACAGAGGCTGGACCCTTTAAATTCATTTCCTCTGGCAGTCCAAGGTACTTTATTCTGACACTGGCAAAGGGGCTATGTACACAGAAATAAATTATGTTGTCTGAAATTGTCTGGAAGCAAAGAGTTGAGTGAAATTTTGTGAGACGGCCAAGAGTCCTCCTGATGGATCTGGGGTGTCCCAGGGTATCAATTTAGGAAACGCTAAATAAGGCTGATTACAATTTTTAAAAAATGTAGAGAGACTAATTAGGAAAACAGAAATGTTGTCTCTTGAGGTCACCATTAAAGAAAAAGTCCATACCCATATGATATTCTGAGTCTGCACTGGATGTAAAGATCTTTATGGTGCTGATCTTGATGGTTGTTTGAATCAGCTTGTGTAATCATAAAGACAAAGTTCAGATTAGTTTTCTTAACTGCCAATATTACTGGGATTGTGTGGGAATGAATGGGATACATTTTTCTTAAAGCCTTGGCAAAAAAACAGCTTTTCCATTGTCATGGGGGCTGGCGCGGGTGCCGTCGCCCCCCGCGGCCGCCCTCCTGCCCGCATGGGGTCCGGCGCGGGTGCCGCGGCCGCCCGCGACCATCCCCTTGCTGCCCGGGCTCCGGCGCCAGTACACTTACCCTTCCACGCTCCTGTGCTCTCTGCTCCTGTCTGTGCCAGCTGCTGCGCGCGTACCCGCTGCTTAGGGCACGCGCGCGACGGCTGGTCTGGATTTAAAGGGCCAGCGCGCCGGTAATTTGTCAATTGCCGGCCGCTGGTCCTATATATGGTATACGCCTCCTGCACTCTCTGCCAGATTGTTGGTGTGCGTTTAGTGTGTTTTGGGAGTGTTGGAGTTCTGTATTGATCACCCGTGTACCAGTCCGTTCCGCTACGTTTCCTGACCTTGCCTGTTTTCCGCCTGTCCTGATCGTCTGCCCATCTCTGACCATGAACCTCTGCCGCCTGTCCTGACCTCCTGCCTGTCCCCGACTACGTCTCCAGTTTACGATTCTGTACCACGCACTACCCCGGCCGCCATCACAGGCAAGTCACGTCAGGGGTTGAGACCTGGTAGCCTCACGCCGCAGCAAGTCCATCCCACTTTGCGGCGGGCTCTGGTGAATACCGGGGGCTACTTAGACTCCGCTCCCTGGAGTGGCTTAACTATCATCGCTTGCGGTGGTCCAGCGAATCCACCAATCCATTACATCCATTTTTTAAGAAAGATCAAATAAAGGGAGTTCTTAAAAAAACTGAAAGATCTGAAGCAAATTTCTTAAAGTCGCATTACTTTTTGATTTGGGCACACAGCTATAGCAGAAGATTTTAGGGAATAGTACACTTGAGGCATAGCTAGGTGGGTTTCCTAGTACCTGCAAAGTCCTTTTTAAGGTTTTAGAGATGCAAACCTACAGTTATAGAGTTTTATAGCAAAATTTGTTTTGTCCACAGTCCACTAGGAAGATCTAATTTTAGAGGAATTTATAAAGCTCAGTCAGTAAATGTTAGTCATATAAATCTGTATGTACGTAGCTCTCATCTATTGGAATGTTAAGAGAATCAGGAAAATTGCAGCTCAAAAGAATAAAGGTGATGTTCTAAACTCTACAAAGTTTGGTTATGAAACAAATCAGTATAGAATACGTGTAAAAGGTCTGCATTGTGATTATGAACAGGGAGAATAATTAATAAGTACTGTCCATATATATTGTAGTTTATCATGAAATACCTGATAAGGGAGTTATTTCTACCCATTTAGCTTGCTGGATTCTATATTACCCAATATGCCTTAGGGAATACAATTACTTGAAAATGTGTCCCCTTTAGGAATTTCTATTGTTTACACTAAGGCAAATCTGGAAATTACATAATTATTGTAAGAAATATATCAAGTTACCTTTCGATATACAGAACATGGATTAAAGGAGTTGTCTCACTACAAAGAATAGCTTTCAAAATGTAGGGAACACTAAATGAAGACGTTTTCCAAATATATTGCGTTGTTCATCTTTTTTGTTAAGGAGCTACAAGTGATTTTATCACCTTCCTGGCTCTCTCTGGTTTCCCAAGTGACTGACCTGTGTAGTTCTCCCCCCTGCTGTTTGTTCTATGTGATAGCAGGGAGTGATGTCATCACACAGGTCCAGGCCAGCAGTGAGAGCTTGTGTGTTTTCTGATCTTTCAGACAAAAGGCTAATTACTCTACTTTTTACATTAGCTCAGCAGCTTTTCTGGACCTCAGAGAAAGTAATTTATTTAATCTAGACTAATAAACAGAGATGTCTGAATACACTGAGCTCATATGCTAATTACAGACAGCTTGACCAGGAAGTGACAGAGCAAAGCAGCATTATTTCATTCATGCATCCTATGAAACTTTGAGATGAGACAACCTCTTTAACATTTTGCTCTCTTGTCTCAGTACTACCTTGCAAAAGGCTAGCTTAAGTATTGTATGAAATAAGTAGCATAATATTAAGCAGGCCCAGTTTTGTTTGAATTATTTATGTGATTAAAATTAATGGATTAAACTGTATATACAGGTGCAATTTTTCATGGCACTATTAGAGATGGGCGAATTGATTCTAACGAAGTGGAATTCGTTTAGAATTTCAGGAAAACTTCGGTTCTGAACGAAGTCGAAGTTTGGGGTACTTCGGGTGAACGAAGTGTGCTTTTAAATGATAAAATAGCTGCGAGCACATGGCTTTACATGGGGCAAAGAACTCTGGGAGGAAGAAGGGCATAGCCTGCATGACATGTGCAGAGATGAAGCCAATCAGAGACCGGCGGGATTCTGTGACGTCACCGCACTATATAAGTCCAGGAGCGACGCTGGGAGCTCACACTCCTCTCACTGTACTGATCAGGGAAGGGGCTGCCGCTGCTGATTGTTAGAGCTCTTACTGAAGAACTGATTTTTATACAGCGATTTTTGTGGGGTGTCTCAGCTTGTCTCAGTGACTGCTTCTCTTAACGTTCTATTTCAGATTTTGTGGGGTATTGGATCTGAAGTCCAGTGTGCGTCCAGTGCAGTTGCATATACATTTTAATGCTATCTGCTCACAGCACATTGAATATCAAAGGGGGATCTAAGCCTGTTCCTGTTGTATTCAATTAAAGAAACAGCGTTTTTACAATACAAATACCACTTCATTTTTGGCTGCTCAATTCTTTTGCGCAGTTTACATCCAGCAGTTAATTAAGCGTTGTTCTGCTGTTGTGGTGACTAAAAGAAACCGTCTTTTTCACCGCCAAAAAATACATTTTTCCTGTAGCATAATTCACAAGCGAAGGTTAATTAAAATTTTTCTCTTGTTGTGTAGCGTAAAAACACGCCATTGTAACACGCTACAAAGCTCGTCGTTTGTGGTTGCTCAATTGTTTGGCACAATTTACATCCAGGGGTTAATTAAGCGTTGTTTTTATGCTGTGGTGACTAAAATAAAACGTCATTCACAGCCAAAAAATAAATTTTTCCTGTAGCATAATTCACAAGCGAAGGTTAATTACAATTTTTTCTCTTGTTGTGTAGCGTAAAAAACACGCCATTGTAAAAATGCTACAAAGCTAGTAGTTTGTGGTTGCTCAATTGTTTGGAGCAATTTACATCCTGAGGTTAATTAAGCGTTGTTTTGCTGCTGTGGTGACTAAAATAAACCGTCTTTCACCGCCAAAAAAAAAATTTTTCCTGTAGCAAAATTCACAAGCGAATTTAAAATTACAATTTTTTTCTCTTTTTGGTAGCGTAAAAAACCCCCATTGTAACCGCTACAAAGCCAGTTTGGGGTTGCTCAAATTTTTGCCGCTTTTTTACTTTCAGGGGTTAATTAAGTTTTGTTTTGTCTGGTGGTGACTAAAAAAAACCCTTTTTTTCCCGCCAAAAAATAATTTTTCCTGTGCAAAATTCAAAAAGCAAAGGGTTATTTACAATTTTTTCACTTTGTTGTGTAGCGTAAAAAACAGCCATTGTAACACGCTAAAAAGCTCGAGTTTGTTTTTGCTCAATTGTTTGCGCAATTTACATCCGGGGTTTAATTAATGTTGTTTTTCTCTGGGGTGCTAAAAAAAAAATGTCTTTCACCGCCAAAAAAAAAACATTTTCCTGTACATAATTCACAAGCAAAGGGTTTAATTACAATTTTTTTCTTTTTGTGTAACGTAAAAAACACCCCTTTGAAAACACCTACAAAGCCAAGTTTGTGGTGCTAAATTGTTTGGCAAAAATTTACATCCAGGGTTTTAACGTTGTTTTGCTGTTTGTGGTGTCTAAAATAAACCGTCTTTCCCCCCCCCAAAAAATACATTTTTTCCTGTACAAATTCACAAGGAAAGGTTAATTAACAAGTTTTCCCTTTTTTTGGTAGCGTAGAAAACCGCCATTGAAACACGCTACAAAGCTCTATTTTTTGGTTGCTAAATTCTTTTTGCAATTTACACCGGGGTTTTTAATTTAAAGCTTGTTCTGCATTGTATCAGTAAAAGAAACTTTTTTTTTCACCCCACAGAAGAAATTTTGTAGCATAATTCATATCCGAAGGAATTTTAACCCTTTTTGTGTTTTTTATTCGAAAATACACAGAGTTTTTTAAACGGCACATACAAGTCAAATTTTTCTCCCATTTTTGGAGCGCAATTTATTCCCAAGGGTTACCCAAAGCTTCTTAGGGGTTTCTTTTTGGAGCAAATACAGGGTGTGATTTTCATAAAAAAGATATCTTCATCAAACGTGTCTGTACTTTTAGAACAAACAGTTTCAGACAAGAGGTGGCAGGTCTTCCCCTGCGAGTGGCGTGGCACAAACATTTCGGAGCGGGCCCACTGCAGCATGCAGGGGGACCCCGCAGCAGGGGCACCGGTGAGGGGCCCCAACTGCCCTGTCATCTAGCGGCCCGGGTGTTGTTCAGCAACCCAAAGGTTTTTGATTGGGGTTTACAGGCACCACTTCCCCCAATGACATCTGACAACCCCACCAAGAGCGGTGGGAACGTCAACACAACCCTAGTTGGCATGGCCCGGGGGGGCAAGGGCCCCACCTGTCCCCCCAACCCACCTTTGTCCCCCCCGGGTTTCCCTCCAGAGATCTACTATGTAGTAGTAGTACACACATTGATGTTTAGAGTGGGATGGGAGGGCATTTGGAGAAGTTACCCGCATACCAAGACCGGTGTGAGGCGCAGTGAGAGAAACCAAAAAAGATGATGTAGCCCCACCACCATGGGAACCGGGGGGAGGCAAAGGGGGGCATCATCGTGGGGAAGAGGACCTCACTTTCCGTCAGGCGCGGCGCAGCAGCAAGTGGGGTTGTTGGCCGTAGTCGCAGGATAGCAGCAGGTGAGGTCGGAAGCCAACGGCCCCGGGGTAAAAAAAAAACCCTTCGCAGGTCCCCAAAAAAGTACGGACAGGGGCTCCGAGGCACGGCGGCAGTAGTCACTCAGTGCGGGCGTTGGCGGTAAAACCGATACTGGGAGTGGGCAGTTCTTTGTAAGACACCGGGGGAGCCAAAATGGGAATTTTAGAATCTGTAGGCAGAAAGTGAAGCGTGGCCAGGGGGCTAAAGTTTTCACCCACGGGCCCCGCGTCAACAATAGCGTCACCCCTCCAGTGGGGCCGGGAAAACGTGGCTCAGATTGGGGTCCTCCTCCACCCCCAGCAACAGCGCGCACAGCGCTCAGTGGCAGCATCCATGAGCCAGCAAGGGGTCACCACCTCTGCAGAAAGGGGGCGTTTTCTCTTTGACATCATTCCCCCCGGTCCCCAAAGCTCCTGCTCCTTGCTACTCAGGGGCCCGCATTCGTTCGCGGCGATTTAAAGAACAACAGTATCGTCGAACCATCCTAAGGTGCAGAACGACCGTGCTCCGTCCAAATTTTGGTGCTGCAGTCCCCCTCCCTTTCCAAAGGTGGGCTCTGCACCGTCAGAGAAATAATGGCTTGTGCCGAGCCGAGATGGGGAAATTCCAAGCCGTAATTTCTTTTCCCAAAAAAGGGAACCCCACTTCATAAATAAAAAAGAACAGAAGGTGGGCCATCCTGAGTTATCTTTTTCCCAAAGGTGCACGGCAAAGGGGGCATCGGGGGCTGTAATACGGTCAGGGGCCCGTACATGTCCTTTACGGGCCCCCTGAGTGAATGTGCTTCCTGCCCCACACCAACAAAATTGGGCGGAGAAAACGCTTTCTCCTCCACGTTTCAAAGGCTCCTGGCCAAAGTCCACCTCCTCCTCCCCACCACCACCACCATTCACCCCCACAAGTACTGCTCCATCAACCACATGTGTTTGGGGACAGCGGTGTCCCCAGTTTTTACACCTGGCTTTCCTCGTGAAAAGAAGTCACACAGTGAAGGAACTGCTCGCGTCAGCAGCAAGAAATGATGTGTGGGTTTTCCCGCCCAACTGCAAATCGGGAAACCCTGGGGACGGACAATGGGAGGAAATGGTTCCCACGCTGCACGAGGAGGGATGGTCCATGGCCCCCCCCTGAGTCGACGTGTTCAATCTGGTTTGAAAAAGGGTTCCGAAGTCTTCCCCCCGATCTAGAAATTCTGAAAATGGCCAGGGAAAATGTGCATGCCTTCATCCATTTTCCCACAAACCGGAAAAACCCCCTCGAGTTGCAGCGGCAGAACGGCCTCCCCTACACCCACTGATATGCGATGTTTCCACGCCGTTGGAATTCCAGCCTGCACAATGTTGGACCGAATGTATGAACAGAGAAAGGCCTTTACGATTTTTTGATGATCCAGTGCGGACAATTACTCCCCTGATAACTTTAAAGACAGCCGAGTGGGCAGCCTCAGTGCCGTGACACCTGGCCGATTGTTGAGGCCCCTTTCTAGAGGAGGCCACGTTATTTGTCCGTCGCAGGACTACGGGATGAATAACGTCATTCACTGCTCTCATTCCTGGAACAGGATGCTGAAAATCTGTCTGGGCAGGGGACTGGACCACGGGCGACTACATCTCGCGGCACATGAGTTCCTGGTGGGGAATGAAATGGAGGAGTGGACATTGGTATGCAGAAGCATTGTCTGGTTAAATTAGTGATATTCTACCTCAGATGATAAGAGAGTGGAGTAGCAGGAGTAGCTGGAGGAGGGTAGGAATGAGATGAGGAAGAATGAGGCCTCACAGCCCCATACTGATTACAAATTCTATAGAGGACCCAGGCGGGCGTTATCTAATACTTGAGGGAACTCTGGGAGGATCTCCTGTTCTGTTATGTAATATATATGCCCCTAATGTAGGCCAATTACATTTTCTGCAGCGAGTATTGGCTAAGCTGGTCTTCGACGTCCCCCCGATCGGCGTTGATTATGGGGGGGGACTTATTAATTTGTTGTCTTTTTCGGAAACATATGATAAATTATCACTTAGGCCCCCGTAACAGTTGCACACAGCAGGCATTGTCCATATGGGTTTTAGACAAATTAATCCGTAATTTAGTCTGATTGACTTTGTTGGAGGATTGCTTCCATCCAACAAAAGGTGTTTTCCTTTTTTCAATCCACACCAGTCCTCACTCAGATCGATATGTTTTCGGAATATTTTAGCTTAAGGATGATGGAATCATGGAGGATATGGGGGGGTGTGCCTAATGAACAGGGATTGGGGGGGACCCGGCCGGAAGGGGGGGGGGGGGGGTGGGGGGGGGGGGGGCCCGCCGTTAGGGTGGTATGGGGGGGGGGTAGGTGGTGGGGGGGGGGTGAGGGGGGGTATAACACACTTCCACCCGTGTCCTGCCACTGGTGGCTCAATGAGGTCTCCTCATTAAAGGAAATACAATATGAATGAGCTATGGCAACATCTCACAGAATACGTTGAGATGAATGTAGGGCTCAGTCTTCTATCGCCATAATATCAATGGGAGGCTCAAAAGCAGTACTTAGGGTGCAAATTGGTAAATGCGCTTGGGTTACAACCCGACTAAAGAGGGATCGTCAACAACAGTGGGCAGAATGCTTCACAGTGAGCTAGTGCGCTTGGAATGAGGGTCTAAAGAGAACGCCCATGATAAATCACTACACCTGATGCGTATACTATTGCTTGAGAATCTAAACTGAAGAGTATGGCGACGCATAGCGCTGAGAAAGCATAGCTTTTTACTAAGGAGAATGTATTATAAAGAGCCAACAAAGCCCACACCCTTCTCCTAGAGGATGCTTCGGTGAGATAGAGTGTCGTCTCATCCCCATGCTTTAACGGAATAGAGTCGGTTGGTACTGATCTACGAACCAAATCCATTAGCAGATATTATCCATGAATGATTTTAGACAACCACTATAATATCCACGAGCGCTCCTGCCCACAAATGATGGAACGTGGATAGAGTACTAACAGAGGTTTCTTGACCAAATGTGGGATTTTTTTTTTTTTTTGTCCGCGACTCCTCATCATGAAGCCTTAGATTCTTGTATTATGCGGATGTAATAGCGAAGGAATAGATTTTGGATGATATTAAGAACCATACCCTCTTGGGAAAATACACCAGTCCTGTTTGGCTCACTATATTTGTATTGATCAAGGTCTTACAACAGCAGCTTCTTCCATCAACTGATACCGTTATTATAACCCATTTTACGAGGTTCTCTACCACATGAGGTCGATGATTGCACCATACATTCACTTTAATACCAAAGTACCGTGGGGGGGTGGGACCCCCTGGAGCGGTATTACAGGGCCCATAGCATTATTGAATTTTCGGATATGTAAAAATCATTACAAAGAATTTTGGCAAATAAATGTCCAAGTCATATGACTCACTGTGGTGCATAAGGATACAAGTGGGATTTATCCCATGACGACAAGGGGGGATAATACCAGAAGAGGCCGTTGAACTTCCTTGAAAATTATGTGAATAAAGGAAAAGTGAGGTCAATGCTCCTGTTATGCTATACCATTGAATGCAGAAAAGGTCATTGACCCTAGACTGGTTCCTTCATTTTTCCATACTCTGCGGGCCACGGGATGATGGCCCATTTTGTTTACCTGCGCTCGTGGGCTCTACTCTAGACCATTGGCTGTCCATTAGACTACCACATGCTTTATCATCAACGAATAACAAATCCCATAATGGAACTAGGACCAGGGATTCCTTTCCCACTCTCCCCCTTATTGTTTGCCCTAGTATTGATCCCTATAGCTCGGCAATCTTAATTAACACCATACATTTAGGGGGGTCTTGGTAAGGGGAC
Organism: Phyllomedusa bahiana; assembly: GCA_025379985.1. NCBI lineage: Eukaryota > Metazoa > Chordata > Amphibia > Anura > Hylidae > Phyllomedusa > Phyllomedusa bahiana. The sequence goes on along the minus strand of JAODAL010006165.1, from coordinate 69,928 downwards.
AGGAATTTAAAGATATCGCTTTATGCGTACGATGTATGCTAATCGCTTACTGAGCCCAGATTGATGACGCTACCTAACCTTGCAATCCCTTTTAGTACAAATTAGTATCCCTATCAGGTTATAAGATAACTACGGCAAAACAGAAGCTATAGCCTAATTGGCATTTCGGTCCGACCTATCTTAAGTGAGCAAATTAGTAACTAACGCAGTGAAGGAGGATGCTCTCAAGTACTTGGAGATATTTTTTGACGTCCAGAATACTCTTCCCTTCTATAGGCATAACTAACCCAAAATTAATTAACAAAATACAAACAATTATTTTTATGGACAGATGGAATAAGTTAGCTTGAACCCTGGTTTTTGGTCACATGCAGCCATTAAATTGTTCGGATCTGCCAAAAAATTAAGTACTAGATTCGAGACCTCCCAATCCTGGTACCATATTGACAATGCCTGAAACTCCTACTAAGCCTACTACACCCTAATATATGTGCCCATAAGAGACAGTTAGTATTTCCTAGAAGAGGTAATTGCAAGCGGGAGGCGCATGGTGTGGCAAATCCGGTACCTAGATGTTACAAAATATTTTTTGAGGGCCAGCGCAACTGAGAGGGGTTATCCAGCTTTGGTCCCGCAGCTCTATGCATACACAAAGGATTGAGCTTTGGAAGAGAACATAAGGACTGCACCTATGCACCCCAACTCCCAGCTTTGGTCAACCACAAAAACTAAAATGTGAAGCCCCGCTGCTGAATTCTATGTCTTCGTGACGATGATATATTTGTGAGCAGATGATTTGTGAGCAGGTTTTGTGGGCTGCGCTCTAAGGCTTCTCCACATGACATCTTTTCTTTCCATCCACAGCTTGGTGTGGGAGCAATGGGATGAACGATAGGCAGAACAGTGGCGTATCAAAGCAAAATTGTTTCACTTTGCTAGAAGTGGACCCACGTATCGTTAAAGGATAAAAGCCCTTTCTAGTAAATTGGGAAATCCAGTATTTCGCTGGCCACTCTCATACGCCCTTTTTTATTTCATATTTATCAAATTATGCACTATAATGGTGCTCTGTTTGATGGAGCGGATGGGTTAATCTAAACCCTCTTACTTTCGATCAAGTTTGCCGATCAGGGCATCTTCCTAAGGGATGCCCTGATCTTCGTCATATATACAGTTGATATATCAACCAATCAGGAGACACCAGCACTCGGCACGCAATAAATGTGTCCGGATGGGAAAAGGGTTATTGGTTTCACCGTTATCTCAGGAAGAATGGCAAAGCCATTGTGAGTCTACAGCCTCTAGTCGTCTATTTCCAACCAGTAATAAAGAAAATCATTTTTAAGTTGTTAATGGTATTTTGTACCACGACACCCGACCTCTATACATAAGCTGAATCCGTCTCTACCGACGTGTGTTGGAAAAGATGTGGGATCATGTAGCAGATTGCCCGCATAGTGTTCTGGGCTTGTACCAAGATAAGCTCATTTTGGAGGCATGTTCAGTCATTGGCCTTTGATAACCTTCAGGTTTTGGGTCCCTCTACACACCCAAAATTACATTTAAAATGTCCCATTCCCTTTGTTAGGGGTCCGTAAACTTCAGCTTGAAGGTTTATTTTCTATATAATTGTACTGTAGCCAAGTGTTATGGATAGCTAACACACTGGAAGACAGGCTCTCCCTCCTTCTGAGAGAGGCTTAGTGCTCACGTATTAAAAGAGAAATTAGGTGAGATTATGGAATACCTGTAACAGCCCTTAAAAGAGAGTTTAAATATTTTGACACGGTTTGGAAGGCATGGAAGATTATATTTTATTTTTACCAGGGAATTCTGGATTACTGTGCACGTTAGCTATATAAGCCTTAGTCCTGTCTGATTCGTTGCATATGGTGAATTTATTTACCCTCCGTGACAATGTACTCATCTAGATCCCCAATAGAGTTGAGTCGTATAGCCTTGGCTATCTGAGATCCGATCGTGTGATATCGATAGTCGGCAGATTGTTTTTATCGATCAGGATTTATCGATAGTTGAGCTATCGATTAATTCGCGATTACCATTAAAGTCTATGGGAGAGTCAAACAACACCATATCATTATTTCACCCAAACAAGGCTGGGATAACTGAAATTAACATCCGCAACAGTCAAATTATACGACCTACATCTTAGCAACACACTTAGTGTTATAAAAGTCCACAGAAAAAAAGTCACATGAGCCATTTACATACCCCTGTGCCTTGTACCACAGCCGACCCTTAAACCAGCAATCACCCACAAATTATAAAAAGTGCCAATAAGGCAAGTATGATTTGAACCATCATGTTTACTTGAACTGGACATTGAATATCCCTGAACATGGAACGCACATGAGCGCCCAAACCTGCATACCCCCACATTTAAATAATTGCCTGCAAAGAAGAGGATGTCTTTTATCAAGCACCATTTTAGTTTACTGGACATTTGACTATACCGTCTGGGCTCACAGTGCATGAGCCCCAAACCTGCATCTTGACCCCCACATTTGAAAAAGTTGACGGAAAAGAGTCTTTCAACCACCATCTTGTTAGTTCACTTTGGACATTGGACTATAACGTGACCTGGTCCCAGCATGAGCCCCAAAACCTGACGATGACCCCCACAATTTTAAAAAGTGACGGAAAAAGGAAGTCATTCCAACCACCATTTTTAGTTTCACTGGACAAAGACTAAACCTGACCTGGGCCACAGCATGAGACCCAAACCTGCATGATCCCCCACATGTTTAAAAAGTTTCCGGAAAAAGGAGTCTAGTCAACCACCATTATTAAGTTGAAACTGGACATATGACTATACCTTTCCCTGGTCCACAGCATTAGCCCAAAACCTGCATTGACCCCCACGATTTAAAAAAGTTGACGTGGAAGAAAGGGAGTCTTTCAACCACCATATTAGTTTCACTGGACATTGACTATACTGTCATCTGGGCCACAGCATGAGCCCCAAACCTGCATGACCCCCACATTTAAAAATCCGAAAAAGGAGTCAGTTCAACCACCATTTTAGTTTTCACTGGTACATTGACTATTAGCCTATTCCTGGGCCACAGCAATGATCCCCAAACTGCATGTGACCCCCACATTTAAAAAAGTGACTGGGAAAAATGGAGGTCTTTCAACCACCTTTTAGTTTCACTGGACATTGACTATACCTGTCCTTGGCCACAGCATGAGCCCCCCCCCCCCCCCAAACCTGCATGACCCTCCTCATTTAAAAAGTGTACGGAAAACGTAGGTCTTTCAACCACCATGTTTAGTTTCACTGGAACATTGACATAACCTGTCCTTTGGCCACCGCATGAGCCCCAAACCTGCATGACCCCCACAGTTTAAAAAATGTTCCGTAAAAAGTGGGGATTCGTTTCACCAACATTTTAGTTTTCACTGGACAGTGACTATAACCTGTCTGGTCCACAGCAAGAGCCACCCAAACCAGCGACCCCCACATATTAAAAGTCCGGAAAAAATGAGTCTTTCAGACCACCATTGTTAGTTTCACTGGACATGACAGACCTGTCCTGGAGCCCACAGTGCATGACCCATGGCCGAGTTAACAGTGGGTGCTGGTGAAAGCCCATGTCTGGCGTTCCGTCATCTATTAACACGTCAGGTTGAAAATGCCCTCTGAGACGCAGCAACGAAAACTGTCCGTGCATAAAGCATAGTGCTGAAGCTGTAGTGTAGAACTCCAGCCATCCTCTGTACACAGTAAATACCTGGGTAGCGCTTGCCCCTCCGTATGATGTGACCGAATTGAGCATCACTGGAATATACTGTGGTGTAACGCTCCTGAATACAGCGCATGGAGCCCTTTATCTTGGCATTCTTTTTCTTCATTTTACTCAACGTGCTGGGAGTTGAAAATAGGGTCTCTGTGTACTTTGTTTCTTCTACTGTCTGTGCTCCATACACCATGTTACCTGATAACCTACATCTTGTCAAGTTTTTCCTGTACCGGTGCCCTTGTACAATTCTCAGAGTGAAATTTTTTTAACAGCTATTATAGTGAGCATGCAAGTGTTTTTTAGTACTGTTAAATTCAAGAAATACACATTTTTAAAATAGAGGATCTGAATCCCCACCATGTCTTTGTTATCTCTATGTTTTTCATGTATTAAATGGGGTTGTCTCATTACATGGGATTGATAGCTAAGTTAGAAAGAATCTTGGCAACAACAATTCAATTTGCAATATGGTTGTCCCCCCCCACCCCCCCCAAATTTTTTTTACAACAGTGTCCTACTCTATTCCTGTTTTCATGACAGCCACCATCACCCTTGAGCCACACATGACAATTGTGGCAGAACAAAATGTCTTGTTAGAAACAACATTATTTTAGAATAGGACCTGTATATAGGCTGCATGTCACAGCAAAATGCCCCCAAAAATTCAAAGCAATACCCTTGAGCACATTAGGTCAATTGTGAATGAAGCAAATGTCTGGTTAGAAACAACATTTTTAAATAGGAACCAGTAGTATAGCAGCAATGTCACAGTGCAAAACCCCCCAAAAATTTCAATAGCATGACCCTTGAGGTCCCCACTTTGGTCAATTTGAAGAACTAAATTGTCCTTGTTTAAAACAACATTTTTTATATAATCGGACTGTAGTATGGCAGCATTTCAAAGGCAGGCATGACTCCAAATAAATAATAAAAATGGACCTTCTTCAGCCATCTGTTAAAATTGTGAGGGAGAATGCACTTAGAAGCCTACATTTCTATTCCAAAGGACATAATTAAATCTGTATCTCACAGCAACATGACCCCAAAAAATTTATAAAAAGTACTTCTCTAGGCCACTATTAAAAATGTGATGGAGAAATGCCACTTAACGTCACATTTCTTGTTCAAAGGATTCATGGATTAATGCCTGTATCTCACAGCAACGATGACCACAAAACATTGCAATGTGAAAACTACTTAAAGTGTAAAGGAGTCATATAGGAATACGGGTGTGTCATGAAACTTGCAGTCTTTATACATTCTCCTTCACAGCAAAACCAATCAAAATGAAACTGGTTGGGAAAATAGAGATTAAAAATTGTCAGTAAGAAATGATCATTTTAAAAAAAATTTTCAAGAGGACCATTTCTAGTTTGAAAAAGGAATGTTGAAGTAGACCGGCAACTAAACGTGACGGCACGGCAATTGGGGCCACAACATATCAGAGATCCATTCCTGATTTCATCTTGATTGAAAGATCAAACGATTCACATGTATCTGTGGAAAGACACAGGATAGGCAGTTTGGTACTGTAAGAGCCCTCCAGTCTGTGCTGAAGTGTCCCCGCTCAGAGTATTGACGCTAGGCTGCTGGTGTCAGGAGCTACACCTCATGGCGTGATCGATCCAGCTCGGGAGCCCAATCGTCCATTTTGTGATACCTCTATAAGTCAGAATGGGAAGTTCGGAACACATAAGCTAAAAACATCGGTTGTTGAAACTGCAGATAGTCCTGCACCATGATCTTAAGCTGGAGTCTCCTGTGTTTGGATGATGTGCCTGCATTGCCATGCGTTGGTGAGGTGGTAAACAAAGATTGCCAAGTGATCACCCATAGGCTTGCTAGCCACCTTGTGTCCTGCTGCTGCCGGCATACGCCTACTTGGCCCTGCTACTGCTGTCACTGACGCTGATGTTGTTCTACCACCGTGACATTTGGTAGGAACGTGAAGCAGACCAACAGATGTCCACCAGTTTGATACAATCACAAGTCCTCCATTATTCTCTGCAATATAATACTCTATTTTGGTGTGCGTGGAAGGGAAAGTGCTGATTATATTGGTTTTGTACCGGGATCCAGGATGGTGGCCACCCAGTTAACAGTTTGTGTATCATATTTTGAATTGCCTTAATGCAGTAGGTAATCATGATGGAGGAGAAATGAGCAATCCAAGGCACGTCATGTGAGAAGAAGAGGAGACTTGAAACCCAAGCCTCTGGGTCCGAGAGGGCACTAGCAAACTGATCTTGCCTCATCTTGCCTCCTCCTCCTCAAAGTCGCGCCAACCTCTTTCCAAGGTCAGTGGACGTCGGTAACTTCGGGTTCTAGGGAATACCTCGCTCCTCCTCCGCTGCACTCCAGCACAGCTTCAACACAGCCCTGGACTTGCCCTGAGATATGCAACCCTGAGAGCTGATGCGCCACCGATTGCACTAGCCTTGGACCTCCGAACCATGCCTAAATGAAGACCGATGAAATGTGAAGACTGGTCGGGCCTTGTGGATTTGACGGGAGGAAGATAAGGCTCCGTGTCCGACCATCTGTAGTCCGTCTCCACCTCCGTCGCTGGCGGGTGGACCTTTTGTTATCAGAGTGTCCAATCGATCGTTCCAAACTAAATCTACCTTACAATGCTCATGTGCAGAACGAAGGGCATTGTTCCGCACTGACCATTTTGGTGAGCTTCTTCAAAACTGGCAAGTAGTAGGGTGCAAGAGCTCGTTGTCACCTGCCGCCACTCTCTGTGTTGGTTTCAACACCCCGAGTGTCCCGTACGTGCTCTTGTCAAGGCCATAGGTGTCATTCGTACTGCGTAATGGCATTGAGCTCATGCTGCCACAATAATCGCAGGCGCGATGTTGATGGTGGAATTCCAGCGTGTTGCACAACGTTACAATCAATGAGGACGGTTGACGGGGAAGGCCGAGCTGGACGCTGCAACTCAGGCCATGCGGGATGAAGCAGGGTGCGAACTGCGGAAGTGCGAACATTCAGACCTCTACCATCTTTTTTTTTTTGTTATTGTCCAGCCCCCAAAAGCTGTCCAGACCCGAGATATTCTCTTTAGAAATTTCTGTGACGACTAAGGTTCATGACATGTTATCGCAAGGCAAGTGGATGTGCTCCAGCCTACCGATCTTAAGTGCGGCAAGTCAAAATTCGCCCGTTTATTCGCACACCACCTTGCCAGGCACTAAGGATCTTGTGTCAGCCCATCCAGCGCTCGTTCCTCGTTGCTTTAGTAGCCGTCCTACAGCTCCTGACCTGTAGTGACGAGTCTCCAAGGCAGATTAAATTCAACACGGCCTGGTGTTCTCTGGGCACGTGGAATGCCACCATGATGACCTTGGGTGAAAGAGCCCTCACCATCCCTGCAGTTTTGAATAGCGTTCGCCTGAGCCTTAGAGCCACCGTCACCGCCCCGAGGAGACATCCACCCAGCTCACTCCGCCAGTTGAGCTGTCATGCTGAAGATATAGCGTTCCATTGCCGTGCTTACTAGTCAATGTGGTCGGGTGGTGAGATGAACTTTTATCCGGACACTTAGATGCAGACGAACTGCTCTTGTGAAATTTTTGAGATGACACGTGGCAGGCCAGTGGCAGGACCGGCTGTTCTGGCAAAAGAAATGCTGCTACGGCATCTGGTAATGGTGCAGGCAGAGGTGAGCCATGACGTGTGGCCGGAACGCCAACTGTGTCCACCAGACGTGGAAAGGCAACATTCCAAGGAGGGCCAAGCCTGGCAATATGCCGACATTAGGCTATTTTGGCCTTTGGATGGGTATGAGGGTTAAAGTGTTTCTTCTTTTCCCAAACCGGAAGACAGAAGTGCGGCGTTCAAGTACTGGCCGCTTAGTATCGGCGTGCATGTCGCAAACTGGCGGAAGGAGAAGGGGTAGTGATTGGTCCTCAGTGTTGTGCAGGTTGTAACTCGGGCCGACGGTGGGATATCTTGCGGAACGGAGGCTGATCCCTGAATCATTACTCTGAGAGACATGGCATGCGGAGGAACGCTTGGTGTGTTTGCAGGAGGAGGTAGGGAGGCGGAACAGAGGGTGTGTGACAGTGGTTTGGAGGCCCGTCTTCGTTCTGGCCTTTTTTGGCCAAGTGATTCCGCTCCATTTTCAGACTGCATGCATGTCGGCTGCAGTGACTAGAGCGATGTTTGGGTGGTGAGTTAACCACTATAAAGGTTCTTGCTCTAACTTATGCGTTTACGGTCAAAAGGCGGCATATGACACTCGCTGGTGTGAAAATCAGAGGCTTGCTCAAAGAAGGCCACTTGAATATGTCCTGGACCTTTTGGACGGCGAATAAGTGGAGAGAGCCGGGTTTTGCGCTGTACCTGTTGGCTAGGCTGGAAAATCATATCACTGACTTCTGCTACCGCCCTCGGTTCCCTTTTTGTGGCGGGTCCCGTATTGACACTTACCCCAGTCGTTCTTCCTCGCTCGTCCGCCACTGATTGAAGCGCTCGCAAGCAAATTCTGCTGTGAAAAGACCAGGATGGATCCGCAACTGGTCTACATCATCCATCATCATCTAACACAGGTGACTTGGTCGTTCCTGACTTTCTGCATCCAAACTGCGGCTCAAGCAATGGGCACTGCAAAGAGCTTTGCCGACCTGCCCGGGATTTTTGCCTGATTGACCGGGCTTGCCTTCACCTCCTCATGGTGGAGCATCAAGAAACTGGGCGTCAGACTAGAGCTAAATCATTCCCTATTGATCTTTAACTTGCCTTCAGACCGCCAGACCCATATTTTGTCTAATCAAGAGGTCATCAGACAATGGTTATCCACAGAGGGGTTACAACGATTTTACATTTGGGGCTGCTTCATGTTTGGACGGATGATCTGTGAATGATACTGATTGACGACATATGGTGTGCCGAGACAGTGGTATGGATGAGGAGGAAGACTGCTTAGATGCAGGATGCAGTTAACCACTGAAGGACAGATTGGCGACATGTACGTGTTACTTAGATTGCATCAGGGCCCTGACCCACGAAGACAGGCGCTTACGGGTTCCTGGCAACGTTGACGATCCGCTAGGCATGCGTATGTTGCGCCATGCACTGGAAGGAGCACCGATCTCCTTCGTAACCTCTACCACCATGTTGCTACCCCCCTCTTATGCTCGCTTGGACCACCTGCATTTCGCTCCATTCCAGAAATAATAAATTTGAGAAGGTATGGAATATTAATTGGAAAAGTCTCTAATTTAAGAAGACGACAATCGGGTCAGCTATTCTCAATCCCTCAAAAACAAAACAAAATTGCTGTGATACAAATTTAACTGCAAGGTGACTATCAACAAATCCTGGACGTGGCAAAATATACCAAAAAACGACGTATCGTGTTATGTTTTTGGTATAATAAATGGTATTATTTTGGCACCTTCAATTCACCTGTGGTTGAATATTTAAGAATTGCTGTTTTAAAGATTTACGTAGATGTCTGTGCTTCAAGTGAACAGTACTGGGTGCCAAAATTCAAGAAAACACTAAACTGTAAATTGTTTTGGAAAATAATAAACTTGTATATTTAGCACCTTTCAATTACACCGTGGTGAAAAAAGAATTGCTGTTTGTAATAGATTTACGTATAAGCTGCGACAATGAACATACGTGGGTTGCTGCAAGAGAAGCAAAAAAAACGACGTTAACTGTGTAATGTTTTTGATATAAAAAACTGTATTTTTTTGCTACCTTTCTTAATTCACCTGAGGTGAATTATGATAATTGGCTGTAGTTTATAGAAGATTTGACCCGAGTTAAAAGGATGCTGCGTCAATGAACTAGTACTGGTTGCGCAAAAGATCCAAAAAACACGTAACTGATATGTTTTGATCTAATAAATCGGTATTTTTTGCACCCATTCAATTCACCTGTTGTGAATAAAGAATTGCTGATTTCTAATAATTCGTAGAGTTGCTGCGTCAATGAATCAGAACTGGGTGCGGTCGAAAATGTCATAAAAACAACGTAACTGGGTTATGTTTTGAGATATAATAGACATGATATTTTTTGTCACCTTTCAATTCACCTGTTGGTGTAATATAGAATTAGCTGTTTTTTATGTGGAGATATACTTAGATTCTGCGGTCAATAAACAGTTACTGGTTGCGCAAGAAGGTCAAAAAACACTTAAATGTTATGTTTTTGATATAAAAAACTGTATTTTTTGCACCCTTTCAATTCACCTGTGGTGAATATAGAATTGCTGTTTTAAGATATTACGTAGTATGCTGCGTCAATGACACAGGTACTGGATGCGCAAGTCCACAAAACACTTAACTGTTATGGTATTCGGTATAATAACACGTAATTTTTTGCACCTTTCAATTCCACCTAGTGAAATATAGAAATTGCTGTTTTATAGAGATTTTACGTAGATTGCCTGCGTCAATGAACAGTTACTGGGTGCGCAAAAGTCAAAAACACTTAAGTTTTTTTTGGGTTATTTTTGTTTATGTTATTTTGGATATAATAAACTGTATTTTTTGCACCTTTCAATTCACCTGATGTGTGAATATAAATTGCTTGTATTTAAAGATTTACGTAGGATGCTGCGTCAATGAACATACTGGTTCTGCAATAAGTACAAAAAACACGCAACTGTTATGTTTGGATATAATAAACAGTATTTTTTGCACCTTTCGAATTCACCTTGGTGAAATATATAATTTGCTGTTTTTAAGATTTACGTATATGCTTGCGTCAATTGAACAGTACTGGGTGCGCAAAAGTCAAAAAACACTAACTGTTATGTTTTTATAAAATAAACTGAATTTTATGCTGACCTTTCAAATTCACCTGTGTGTTAATATTAGAATTGCGTGTTTATAGAGTATATTACTTTAATGCTGCGGTCAATGAATAACAGTACTGGGTGGCGCAAAAGTTCAAAAAACACGTGAACTGTTATGTTTAGATATAAAAAAATTTTGGTGTATTTATTGTTGCACCTTCAATTCACCTGTGTGTGAATATAGAATTGCTTGATTTAAGATTTACGTAGATGCTGCTCAATGAACAGAACCTGGGTGCGCAAAATTCCAAAAAACACGTAACTGTGATGTTTTCGTACGATACAACTTTAATTTTGGCAACAAACAACCCTATGCTGAGGTGCTGACTACAAATTGCTGTGATTTAATTTTAAGAGCATAGGTTTAAAAATAAACAGTCCACAGTTGTAATGGGTAAAATTTGAACACCTATACTGGAAATGTATTAATCTGGATTTAATAAAAGTGGAGTCTTGGCAGCAACAATAGTAGAACCTGCATTTACTAAAATGATGTTTATCCAATATTAAGTGTTCAACGGCCCCAATAATCCAGAGAAATAGCATCAATAGCAAACTGTCAATAAAAAGATATTCCACAACAATATCACACTAAGTCTTGTGAACTTTAACCAATGTTTCTTATATAGAAAGAGCTTGTTCTGTGTTCGCGCCCTTTGTCGGAGGGCCCCCCCCCCCCTCTTGCTCCCCGGTTCCTCCGTTGACTTATACAGCGTATGATGCTGCGCTTTAAAATTCACTAGTTAACTACAAAAAAAATTGTAAGAAACTTCTAATCTAGCTAAATTGGAAGGATCACAGCTAATATCAGAGTGATTTCGCTGTGCAGGAAATAGACTAAATTATCGCTGCGTCTGAGATGATGGCCAACAGTCAGAGCGCGACCAGGTCCGTTTTCCCTATGAGACGCGTGAGAGACAGTCTGAAGCTGAAACAGAAACAGCTGTACATATTGTAAAACGAGGGTCATGTGAATTTTTTCCAGCCAATCGCAACTCATACACATCCCAGGTCATGACTGTCGCACACACATCATCACCTACTGCTCTATTCTAAATAATATGATTTCTGGCCGCCAAAAATACGATAAGCGCCGAAAAAGGGAGCGCGATTCATTTAAATAGGATGATGGCTCAGATTTTAACCTTAATATCGTGAATGTAATCTGGAAATTTCGATCACCATGCGTAGAAACCTTGCCGATTGGCAACTTTGACGATAAAAACGCTCAACACTAATCCCCAACTGTACAGTTTCTATATCTGCTTTTCTTATATAACCTTTAATATGGTAACAACATTTTTGCGCAATAATGTTCAATACCTATTGCTAAAAGCAAAGATTATGGTGTTTCTATACTGAAGTATATCCACCGTATGAAGTTAGATATTGTATTCTATAGAAGTGATACTTGTTATTGCGTTGATAGCTTCAAGAAGAAAAATTTAAGAAAAAATACAGATTAGGAGTCCAAGAAAGCAGCAACTTTCTCAATTGTATAATATGCCCATGTTCAGACCATTAGTTGTTCATGTTCTTCCTGGTGGGGGACTATGAACATTAAGTATTAGTCTAACGTATTGAGTAAGGCCCTTAGTTTTGTGCTTAGTTAGGTTACCTTTTGGTCCTTTGAGTGACCTTTAAAAGTTATTATACGGCCATGGACATGGCTTGAAGCTCTAATTGGTCGACCACATCCTGGGGAGGGAATAATGGTGTTTTCAATTGCCACCCATATTTAACAGCATCTGCCTGACTGTGGATTGGTGGAGTCCAAACTCTCTAAAGATGTTTATTGTGTAACCTCTTGCCAGTCCTGGAAGAACATCAGCAATACTTCCTCTAATAAATATCCCTTGTCGATGACATTCTGGAAAGTCTGAAGATCAGACTTTGATAAATTTCTGTTCTTCGAATAAAACAGGTTATTCACTCACATAATATTGTCATCACATTGATTGACAACACATCAATCTAATTTCATCTTACATCATCCGTGCTAGATACCCAAAAAATGGTCGAAAAACTTTTTCAATATGTGATAACAGGATATATTTATTAAACACCACTGTTATATTTAAGAGTTTTTTCTAAAATTTAAGAAATACTAGCTACAATATTTAAAACAGGACCTTATAGATTATCTAAATGGCATTGCTAATGATCAGAAGAATTTGCTCTAGAATGATTTTAAAACATAATTAAGTTATGGATCCCAATATTAATAATCACCATGCAATATATGTCCTGAGTGTTAGGGGGGGGTGGGGAAGGGTCAGGTACAACTAGGAAAATCCATAGTGAGGAAGTATATCAGTGTTTCCTTAGATCGCAGTCAAATAAAATGTTTAATGTCAATCAGTTATTTCCAAAGTCAGCAGAATATTGTTGTACATTAGAGAAAGACATAGAATCAGTTTATAAAAAAAGATGCCCTGGAGATGGCATAAGTGCAAATAGGGTGAACACCATGCCATATTCCTAACCTACTCAGAGCAACAAATGGTATTTAGTTAATTGAATTCCATAAGGCAATGACAAATTAGTACCTGCACAAAGGTTACCATGTAGCTGATCGGGTCTAAGCCTCTCTCAAATTTATAATAACAGGGCCAAGACCTTGTACTGAATTCTGGAAACGTGCTTGACTGGCTTATTCTTAACAGACTTTCTATTCAGGCTTTTAATATATATGTTTATCATAAGTTTTAATTAAAAGCATTTTTTCGATTAAAAAATTAAAAATTCATAAATAACATTTGCACCTGTTTCTATTATTTTCACTTCTTTGCTGTTGTGCCAAAACCAAGAAAAAACTGTGTGCTGTCCTGGCACCAGCTAGCAGGTAAGAAAATTCTCTATCAACACATACGTAAATCAAGCACAGAGTAAAGTTTATAGAAAGGAACTTCAATAAACTTGGAAACAGCTGCTTAATCAACATCTGAGACAAATATTGACAGCATCTGTATTATGAATGTCTGAGCCCCTGTATAAATACCCAGTACTGTACATTTCCTCACGACATCTTGAGTATATTAGAAATATGTTGTCATATGTACTGTATGGAAAATGTATGTGATAATCATATTTATTTAAGCTTCTTTGACGTCTTATTCCAAAACCATGGGTGTTAATATGAAGTTGTGTTTCACTGAGGGGCTGTAACAGCCTCTCCCCTGTTGGAAAGATTTTGGAGTGTATTTTTGGAAATCTGTGCTCATTTTTAGGAGATCAGATACTACTGTTGGATCAGGTCTGGCTTACCAAACACTTTCCAATATATTTTAAAAGGGATGAGGTTAAAATCTGTTTTCTGTGTAGTTCCTCCACACCAAACTCAACATACAATGGGCAACATGTATGAAAGAGTTTTCCACCCTTTTTCTTTGATACAAATCCACCAACTTAGCCCGTCTACGAGACTTATGCACTAAATTATTTGTGGTTTAAGGCGCATATGTTTTTAGAGACTCACACTTTACTAAGTCCTAACAAGAAGGGGTTTTTTTTTTATGGCGGTGTGTCGCACTACATTTTTTAAATTAGACACATCAATGAATGTGGTTTGTGGCAAAAACTAGGCGCAGTTACAGGCTTCGACATTGGGGGGGTGGGGGGCGGGCATACCTATCACAATGTGGATTCCTGACCTGAGAGCCAATAGTGGAGCTAGATTGGCTGTTGGGGCAAAAAATGTATCCAATATTTTCATCACCTACGCACACATACAATAGATAAAAAAGTCAATTGTATTATAGAATATCAAACTGTAATAAAATGTTAATATAATTCAAATGTAAATGAAAAATATTAACATAAATAATTCATAATAACATTATATACTATCCCAAAAAAGTATAAAAATATCTCCAAGTAATAATGTTATGTTAAAAAAATAGATTTCTAAAACAAAGTTTTACGATTAAAAAAATAACTCCATTGAATGATATTGTTCAGTGATTTTTTGATATAGTTATAAAATTTTTTACTACAGTGTATATTTAAAATTTATTTGTTAGCTGCTCTCGACCTTTAGATTTATTAGCTATACAGCAAGTAGCCAGCATCAGGACACATGTATGACTGGACCTGTGGTCCACCACGCTGGATCATTAACCTATATTTTTTTCCTTATTCACACTGACATAGCTATTCTAATGACTTCTCTTATGTTACCAGCCTGTCTATACAACCTTAGAAAATGTTAGGCGCATTACTTATGCGCCTAACTTCCGTAATGCGCCGAACACATAGGTGAGGTGCATCGAACTTTAGACACAATTTATGAATGCTCAAAAACCACTTTCATACATCAGGCGCATTATACACTGAAAATGAGACTCGACTATTCACTTCAACGTGCTTTCCTTCATACATGTCACCCTATATGTTTGTGGACCTTGTTTTGTGCACAAAGGCACAGACATGCTGGAACAGGAAAAGGCCTTCCCCAAGCGGTTGTCACACAGTTAGAAGCATACAGTTGTCCAAAATGTCTGTTTGCTGTAGTATTAAATGGGTTATCTGGGCTTTTAAAATTGATAGCCTATTCTCAATATACACCATCCATATCCAGATTGGGATCTGACTCTCAACTGATGAGCTGTATGAAGGGATCATGACAGACACAAACCCTGCAGCCTCTTTATTGTTTGCATGTGTTCATAAAGAGCTAAGGATTGCAGATGTTTCACTTAAGTCTCATTGAATTTGGGGCACAATTATTTTTAGACTGGTGTATAAAATACTAATGTTAGTAGAGCTGACCGATAGTGCTCAATTTATGTTTCCATAGCATTTAAACATTTCCGTGACTTTTTTCTGTGTCTTTTTTTCTTCACAAAAATGAAGCATGTTCTAGTGGTATTTTTGACACTCTCTGCTGTGTTATCCCTGGCACTTTATATGTATGAAATGTTTGGAGGACATGCTGTGTAATATGTGTATTATTGATTCTCACCACAATTTTTTAATATTATGTATTCTATGAAATTTCAGTAAAGCGTTTGTTACTTTTATGTCTTTCATATGGATGCCAGATTTTTCTAAGGGTGGTAGAAGTGTATCACAGCTTTCTGTATATGGGGCTGTGTCGCTGCCGATCAGTCTACTATTAATCCCCTGTCTACCATTTACTATGGCTATTTCCTAAATTAAAGGTAAACCCTCTACAAAACTTCTTTGCATGCATTTTCTTGTGGATAGTTGTTTGCTAGGAGTCTATAGTAAAATCTGAAAATGTCTACATATGCTGCATTGGTTTGTGGTGTTTCAATGGCATTTTTCCAAGATTTTTCTTCATAGGCTTCTTAATATAACTTCAAAAACTTATTTAAAACAATAAAAGCACCATAAAAAATGCATGTAAAATGCCATCAAGAACACTTCAAACTGCTGGTGGTTATTTACATGCTCTTTAAAATGCCACAAAAAAGACCTTTGTGAAGAAGACCTAATACTCAAATGGACTCATGTTTTAAAAGGTTAACAAATGTTAACAAGGTAGACATGTTGCCCATAAGTTTGTTACCAGTCTATGGTTAGTTTGTGTGAAAAAGTCATGCAAATTTGATACACAGTCACTATACTGGAAAACAAAACAATCTGTAATCTGTGATGAATTGTATAGTCTAAAGGAACTGGACAGGGTCATGCACCCTTATGAATGCTCGTGTGAATAAGATCTGGAAGTTTCTGGACTGGTTAATGAGTTGTTTGAGGAAAAAGACATCAAATTTGGTAACCACATAGGTTTTGGAATGCAAAACTTGTGTAAAACTTGTGTAAAACACACTGTATTAATTTGTTTGAGGACCATATAGGGACCCAAAAGCTGAAGAGCCAGTTTGTACAAAAGAGTCTTTAACAGATGTTTTAAGGAGAGCCAAACCTTGTCTCCAGGCTTAAAGTGGGGGAGGCCTGTGGTTCCTATTCACATTTCTTTTCAATTAAGAATTGGTTTTGTCTAGAGAATTTAATATGTTCAGCCAAATCCACCCAGGGATGCAGCCCAAATGAGATAAAAATTTGTGCATCCCACGGGATCTCCAGTGTGGTGTTTGGAGAAGAATTCAGCTCTACAAGTGCAAACTCAAACAGTTGACCTGCAGAGGAAAAAAAATTCTGAAGGTTCTTCAAAGTTTGATTGACATTATCTGCTATGTCAATAAAAATTCCAACATGAACTTTAATTTCCAGCAGAGTACATGCCATAATATAGACATGATATCATATGAAAAGGTCATACATGCAGGTAAGGGATATACTAAGTAAATAAAGAAGAATAGGAAACTGATATAGCCCAGAGAAATAAAGTGTGCCTTTTGGAGAATTCAGTCTATTACCACCCAGATAACAGTACGGTCCATAGAAATGGGTCCACAGACAGTTGAATGGCAAAGGAGATAAAAGGCCTGTGGGTTTTTGGTGAAAGTCTTTGTTTTGATACAACAAAGTCCTTCAAAGGGTTGTCAAGTGAACCAAAAAAAGAAAAAACTCAAATGACCTGCCTAAATTTTCATTCATCTTCCTGTGATATTTTCTGTGATAATCTGTGTTTTTCCTATGCTCTGTGTAGACTCCCTTCTCTGCAGCCAAACAGTATTTCCTGTTGGAAAGCTGTTTCTCTGTGCTTCGTAAAATTACAAGTCCCTGGATAGTTTCCTTCCTCCATTCCTGTGTGGGTTCTGTGTAGGAGACAGGTACAACAGACTGTCCTTGACGCTAAAATTTGGATGCAAGCCGAGACACCCAATGAACATGTTTGATTTTCTGTTGTCTTTGTTGCAACCTAATGTCAATCAGTGGTTGACGAAAAAGTCTTCCAGAGTTCCAAAGAGGGTTTTGGTTTATGAACTCATCCTTGATAAACCCAGCCAGTACTTCCTGAAACCAATTCCTTATTGTTCCAATTGAGCTTATAAGCCAAGGTGTATGACTGAATGAGGCACTGGCTCAATCTGAAAGTGTCTTAAAAACAGAGAGAGTGCAGAAGACAAAGTCCAACCAAATTCTTCATAGCCCCTTCTAAAAGCCAAAAATAATTCTGCAGGTTGGATATCACATGATAATTTTCTTTCCAGAATGGTAAGGCCCAAGCCAATGCTTTTACCTATCCATGTGACTGTCTCACTAGGCCATATCACACAGCCATGGCCAGCTTCAGACTTATACCTCCTGGTTAGGCTGTGGGTAGTCCTATAGCATTGATTAGTATATCAGCTCTGCTATTTCTATCTATTCCTGTTACAGTGATATGAGCGGAGGAGGTTTATAATCTACTTCACAAGGCTACAAGGGTAAAAACTCATTATTAACTTAAACATACAAGCCCTTGTGCTAAAGCTAAATAAAACTCAGCAGGGAGTGACTCATCATAGTTGGAAGGCAACTTGGAGCAATGTGAGAGGAGAGAAAGGTTGTCAGTAAGCAAGAGAAACATGTACGCTAGCAGTAGATTAATATATTTTATCTTCTGAACAAAGCAATGTATTTGGTGATAGTCTTCATTTACCTTTCCCTACATGTTAAAAGCTAATAATTGTGGTGTGAAACCCCCTCTAAGCACATTACATCCAAGAAAATATGCCCCCTATGTGGAAAAGGTTGGACAGACTCATAAATCATCTTGAATAAATTTGCCTACTATCTTGTATCAGGTAGTATTGCCTAGCCTTTAAGACTCTTTACACCAATTTGGTATACTCCAAAAGGAGAAACAATTCCTCCCTAGAATTATTTAGGAAATCCTGGATAATCCAGTGGTGCCATATTTTACTATTGTTTACTTAAAATGCTCTAGTTGTATTAAAACACATTTTTTTAAATTTAGCTAGGTTTTATTTTTTAATTTTTTAAACTTAATAGTAGTGACACGACACAGTAAATCTATTCCAGCAATGCCTTAATATGGCAAAATATATTGGTTTGGAACTAATGTACAACACAGGCTTAGACTTATGAGCTAAGTACACATGTAAATGAAACCCAGGATGTCCTAGCAACAAGCATTGCTTTAGGCAAAGCAGACCCAATCTGGAGAATTTTAAAATTCCTAAAATATGACACAACCACATCTCCTGTGTTTAATTTACTGTGACATAAATGGAGTGTCACAGCAGGAGATTGGATAGAAGATAATTAGTTCCAACAATTAATTCATCTCATATATAAATAACAATATTCGGAATTGCATGGGCAAAGACTCTCTCCTCAAACCCGGCCATGGTCATATATTATGAAATCCCAAGAACTGATGGTAAAGTTTCCTATGTTACTGATAGAACAGGCTGATAATATTAGAAAATTACAACAAATATGACTGCACTTAACGCCATATTATGTAAAAACAGCTACAATAACAAAACATGTCAATATCTCCGTAAGAAGATCTCCACTCTCAGATTTTAAGCAAGATACAGCATGACCATATTAGATTGTGCTTAGAAACTCTCTTTTGTTGTCCTTAAAATTTCTCCTAAGAATGATCTATTCTTATCACATTTATCACCACTAGATAGTCAAGGAAGCCATAAGCATGCACATAATGTGCGCAGGCAGATTACACACTAGTGTGCATGTCTAGAGGCAGGCAAGGTTCATATTATCTGTACTATAGGTTTAATTCTCCATACATATGTTTAATTTATTCTTCCAGGGTTTGTGGCAAAAGGCAATATGATAAATATGTGCACCATGCTATGTGTTCTACACTCATTCTCCTTAGTACCCTGATAAAGCACTTGACTCAAACTAAACCTCACTAAAACTGAACTTGTAATTCCACCATCTACTAACCAACTCAACTTAGCTATTTCTGTTTCAGTATGTGGTACTAACTTATAGGCAGCAGGCCCACTTTTTTGGGGTTATACTAGACTCTGATATGTCCTTGACTCCCAATATTCAATCTCCTGCCTGCTCTTGTCATCTGCAACTCAGAAACATCTCCAGAATCCATCCTTATCTCACTGTGTAAACAATGAAAACACTTAGGGCCTCCTCTCCCCTTCCCTCACCTATGTTTTCATCCCACACGCTATTTTCCCTTTTCAACCACCCCAATCCTCCCGCTTACATATTACTGCACAAACGCTGCTCATATTCATCACTGAACCATCTGCTGTAGGGGATATCTCTCCTAACCTCGGTCCACCCTCCGTTACTGCTCATCCCACCTCCTCCTTCCATAGAAACCCTGCTAACCTGCTTGCTATTCGCTGTATGTCTTTTCCTGCCCCTTTTAAGTGTGCTCTATGGAACGCCCGATCTGTCTGCAACAAACTCACTGCTGTTCATGACCTGTTTCTCTCTAACTCCCTCAACCCGCTGGCCCTCACAGAAACATGGCTCCAGCAATCTGACACCGCTTCCCTTGCCGCTCTCACCTATGGCGGCCTACACTTCACCCACACCCCCAGATCTGAAGACAGGCCAGGTGGAGGAGTTGGCATACTTCTCTCTTCACACTGCACTTACCAAGTCATCCCTCCCGCACCGTCCCTTGCTTTGCCCTCCTTTGAGGTCCACACCCTCAGACTCTTTCGGCCATTTCCCCTCAGAGTCGTTGTTGTGTACAGACCCCCCGGCTCACCCCGCCAGTTTCTGGATCATTTTGCTGCCTGGCTCCCTCATTTCCTCTCTACTGAAATACCCACTCTCATCATGGGTGATTTCAACATCCCCCTTGATGACCCTATGTCTCCTTCTGCCTCTCAGTTTCTTTCACTAACCTCTTCTCTTGGCCTCTCGCAGTTTACCGACTCTCCCACCCACAAGACTCTCTTGATCTGGTCTTCTGTCGTCTCTCATCAATTTCTAACTTCACTAATTCTCCTTATGCTCTCTCTGACCACAACCTTATCTCCTTCGTTATCACTTTTTTGGGGTTATACTAGACTCTGATATGTCCTTCACTCTCAATATTCAATCTCCTGCCTGCTCTTGTCATCTGCACCTCAGAAACATCTCCAGAATCCATCCTTCTCTCACTGTGTAAACAATGAAAAACCTTTAGGCCTCCTCCCCCCCTTCCCCCCCCATTTTTCACCCCACACCTTTTTTCCCTTTTCAAACCACCCCAACCCCACTTACATAAAACTGCACAAAGCCCTTATTAACACTGAACGTCCTGCTTTCTTTTTTTTCCCTGCTTCTCGCTGAAGGACATCTCCCAAACCCCCGGGGGGCCCACCCTTTTTTACCCACCCAAACCCTCCTCCTTCCATAAAACCCTGCTAACCTGCTTGCAAATTTCGCTGACGTCTTTTCCTTCCCCCCTTTTAATTGTGCTAAAAGGGAACCCCAATCCGCTGCAACAAACCACTGCGTTCATGATCTTTTTCTCCTAACCCCCTAACCCGCTGGCCCTCACAAAACACGTTCCAGCAATCTAAAAACCCCGCTTCCCTTGCCGCTCCCCCTATGGCGGCCTCACTTACCCAAACCCCCCCAATCGAAACGGGCCAGGTGGGGGGATTTGGCATACTTCCTCTTCACAACGTTTACCAAAGTATCCCCCCGCACCTCCCTTGCTTTGCCCTCCTTTGAGGTCCACACCCTCAACCTTTCGGCCATTTTCCCTCAGAGTCCGTTTGAACAACCCCCGACTCACCACCCAGTTTTTGGATCATTTGCGCCGGGGCCTCCCCTTTTTTCCTCTCTACGAAAATACCCACTCTAAACAGGGGTGATTTCAACATCCCCATTGATGCCCCTATGTCTCCTTTCCTGCCTCTCATTTCTTTCACTAACCTCTTCCTTGGGCCTCTCCAGTTTAAACCGACTCCCCCCCACAAGACTCCTGATCTGGCTTCTGTCGTCTCTCATCAATTCTAACTTCACTAATTTTTCCTTATCTCTCTCTGACCACAACCTTATCCCTTCTTATCCAATTCTCAGCCTTCTCGGGCAAACCGCCCATCACACATTTCCAAAAATCCACTCCATTTAAAACCGGGAAACCAAGACACCATACAGTCCTCATGCCCCAATCTCCCCCCCCTCCCGTCCTGACCCGGTGTCAACGTTACAATGAAACTCTCTCTACCACCCTGAAAATGTTGGCACCCCTCAACACGCACCCTCTTTGTCAACGCCCACGCCGGCACAAAACCCCCAAACCCCATCGCACGGATGTTCCAGGTGGCTGAGCGTCTGTTGAGAAAGTCAAGCTAACTGCAGACTTTTTTCTCAAATTCATGCCAGGACTTATCACCTGCCTTCACAGCCCAAAAAAAATATTTCACCTCCCCCACTACAAAACAACCCAAAACGCCTGTTTGACACCTTCCACTCCTCCTAAGGGCCCAAAGCCAGGCCCCATTTACGACCTCTGGCGAAACCTGGGGACTCACTTCAAAAGAAAAAATTTTAAAAAAACTTTAAAAAAAACTCGGTTCCCCAATAATACCCATTCCCTCCCCTCCCCCGCAAAAATCCCTAGTCTACTCTCAGCCCTTGACCCGACGACAGAGAAGAATGCCACCTCTCCTGTCTGCGCCCCCCAACCCCCCTGCTCACTGACCCCACTCCCCCCCACCTTGTCCAGTCTATTTCCCAGCTTCCCCCCTCCACCTACTACAACGAACCTCCCCCTCCCACTGGCTTTTCCCTCTTCCTTCAAACACGCCAAAAACCCCCTTTGCTAAAAAACCCACTCGGACCCTTTCCTGCGCTGCTAATTATTGACCAGCCCCTCTAATCCCCTTCATCCCCTAAACCCCTTTGGAACGCTTGGTCTACTCCCGCCCAAATCCCAAACCCTTCTCTACAAAAACCCTCTCTCACGATCCCTACAACCCGGGTTTCCCCCCGCCCCCCCCCTTTAACCCCCCCCCTCCAAAAGAAACTGTTTTAAAGTTAAAGTCTCAAAGGGATCCCAAACCCGCAAAACTCAAAAAAACCCAAAACCCCCTTGCTGCTTCTTTTGGATCTCTTGCGGGCTTTTTGAAAACTTTTGGATCCCCAAAACCTTCCCCTCACATGCTCAGTGGCCTTTGCCTAAAGGAAAACCCGCCTTTCTTGGTTCCCCATCTTCCCTTTTTCCCTTATCGCTCCTTCAGTGCCCTTTTTTTTCGGATCTACCCCCCCCTTTTCTATCCCTCTTGATTTTGGAGTTCCTTATTCTGGGCCCCTCTCCTTTTTTTTATTGTACAAAAGCCCCCCTTTTGGAAAAAACCATCAGAAAAAAGATTTGGCTTCCAGTACCTCCAAACGATACCCCCAAAATTATACACCTCCTCCTTGAATCAGTCCTACCCCCTTTTACAAAACACCAGTGACTGTCTTTCCGCTGTCCTCTGACATAAATGTCCCCCTCTCCATCCTGAAGCTAAACCCTCCCCAAAAACTGAAGTTTTCGTCCTTTTCCCCCACTAGTAACCAACCCCCCCCCCCCCCGCATTTTTGTTTCAGTATGGTACCAAAAAATTACCCCTAAGCCAAAAAGGCCCGCTGTCTTGGGGGTTATACTAATTTTTGATCTGACCTTTACCCCAAATCCAACCCTTGCCCCAAACCTTTCCCCCCTGCACTTCAAGAACATCTTAGAATCCGTCCCCTTTCACTGTGAAACAAGTACCCTCATTGTGGCCCTTATTTCTCGTCCCTTTAAATACTTTTAAATCCCTTTCAAATTTGGTTCCCCTCTTTGCAAACTCTCCCCCTTTTTTAATTTTGTCCCCGAAGCATCAGGGGAAACTCCCCTTTTTTCTTTCCACCGCAAAAACTAATGCCTCTACCCCCGTGTCCAGTCAAATTTTTCCAAAATGGTTTGCCCTTCCCGTAAAAGGGATACAACATAAACCCTCACTTTCCCCCCATAAAAATCTCCACAAACCGCCCCCCGGCCCCCCCCCCCTCCAAACACCTCCCCCGTCTCTTTTTAAAACCCCCCAACCCCCCTCTCCCCCCGCTCTCTGCTGATATTTAGAAACAAATCAACAGTCATCGAACCTCCCATGCCCGTCCAAGATTTTACAAAGTGCGACACCCCCCCCCTGGGAAAATTTCTACGCGGGCATCAGGGACAAATTTACAACCCTCATAGTTTTAAGAGGGCCCTGAGAACACATCTTTTTCAAATCTGGCCCACCAAAATCCCTAACTGCTATCACAAAACATCTTTCACTCCCTACACAAGGGGACTCACAAAAAACTTATCTGTATAAAAGAAAGGGACTGGCTGTTTTGGGAGGGTTTATTCCCTTTTTCATTAAACCCCCCCAATTTTTTGAAACATGGGCTGGAACCCATTGTAAACTTGGCACTTCTCCCCCCGTTTGTTCTTTACCCCTACACCTAAAAATTGTAAGCTCTCAAAAGCAGGGGGCCCCCAGAAATTTGGTCCAACTGTAAGTACTTTTAATTGTAATGTCCTGTACTTTACCCTCGAATTTGTAAAGTGGGTGCGGAATATGTTGGGGCATAAAAAAAATAAAGATTATTATTATTATTTTCAAATGAAAAAATTTCCCTTTGGGCTAAAACTTTCTTTTTTGGCCCCCTAAACAACCAAAACCCAAAATTTTCCCCCTTTTAAATTTTATATAGTGCCGAAAAAAATGAAACGGGGGCTTTTGAATTTAAATTTCAAAGGGGGTTTTAAAAAAGAAAATCCCTTTAAAACCCAAGACAGTTTTTTCCCTACATGTGGGCCCCTTTTTGTTGTCCTCATAAATTTTTTGTCTTGACTATTGTTAAATCTTTGCTTTTTCGTCCCCTTTTTATAAACCTCCCCCTCTCCCAAAAAATTTCCCGTATTCAGCAGCCAGGCTCATCTTTATTTTTAAACCACAAACTGATGCCTCGGGCCCCTTTTCAAATTACTTTCCCCGGGGTTTTTCCCATTCACACAGAATATAGTAAAAAAAAATAATCACTCAAAACTCTCCACCCGTGCCGGGGAAACCCCCCTACATTTCCCCTCTTTTTGTTTAAACCCACCCTACCCACAGTCTGCATTCTCCTGATGATCCTAGATTAAATGCCTCTATCATCTGAACCTCCCATGCTCACCTCTAAGACTTTGCACGTGCTGCACCAGTTTTGAGGAATGTGACACCCTGTACGATCACCCTAAATCATAACACTCATAGTTTTAAGTGCGCCCTGAGAATACATCTTCTCAGACTGTCCTGAATTGCTAACCCCCTCCTTCCAGGTACACATTCCTGACATCTCCAGGCACTTGGGCATTTAAAGGCACTTACCTGTATATAGGTGTAGTGCAAGTTCATCCACTTTTATGTTTACTACCAGGTATTTATGGAAGATGACTGGACCATTGTGTAAACTAAGCACTGTTTACCTTTCATCTCACCCCAACACCTAAATAAATTGCAAGCTCTTGCGAGCAGGGCCCTCGCTTTTCTTGTTCGATCTGTTAGTAGCTTTTTTTCAATGTAATATTTGTTTTTGTCTGTACTTGTACACTCTACATTGTAAAATGCTGTTTACTAACAAACTCCCATCTAAAGTAAGTGTCAGTCATGCATAGTATTACTGTTAAAAGGGTTTTGCCACAAAGTAAAGTTGACGTGGGAAGCTTGCAAATGAAATAACAAACATTTTCACCATTCATTATTATTAAAAATTCTGCACCGTTTTTGTTCTAGCTGCTCCTTTAGTGATCCATTGTTTACAGCTCGTATCCAGGGGATATGACCAAGGCTGAGAGCTACTCACTCCTAGTCAGACATGCTCAGACATCACCTCTCCTCTCAGGCAGCTACTGAGTGTTCAAACCCCAGGTGCTGTCATTCTACTCCCGTCCTCTGCACTCCTCAGTACTTAGTCAAACAATGCAAATAAATATAAAAAAAGAAACCTAAATGAGGTATGTGCATTGGTAAAGAGAAAAAAAATCCACAGGTTTGGTTCCTGCAGGGATTTGAACCTAGCACCCTTGTACTGTGAGGCAAAAACTTTACCTCTCAGCTACTCACAATGCTTTATATAAAGAGACCTTTCTTTGACTAAGGAGAGGAAAGGCCTGGTGATGTCCTCCTGCTGGGTCACATGATATGCAATTCAAACAAATCACACAAACTTCCTTCTGAGCACACAGAGCTGAAGAGCAGTATACAGGAGGTATGAAATGAGATTGTGGCAAAACCCCTTTAACCCCTTAAGCTGAACGCCTGAAAAGTACTTAATGACCAGAACATTTTTTTAGTTTTTGCCTCCTTGTGTTTCAACAGTTGTAACTTTTTCACTTTTTCAATGACGCAGTTGTATGAGGCGTAATTTTATTCGATACCAGTTGACCTTTATGGGGGAATAGTTTAAGTTCACTTTTAAATAATTGCAGAATTTTTGTTTTATTTTTGTAAAAAAATGTTGTTGTTTTTTTTACACCATATACATTTCACACTTAATAATTTGTTAGATTAATTCTACAGGTTATTACGGTTGTATGGATACCTAATATGTGTCAGGTTTTTTTTGTGTGTAATATAGGCACAATTATTTTTTATTAAATATTTATTTTTATTTTATTTTTTTTTTATTCATTTTTTTTACACTTTTTCTGGTTTTTTTTACTTTTTTTTAAATCCCATGAAGGGAGAACTGTTTTACTTTTTTTTTAAACACTTAGTAATGTATTAGCATATTCATATATGCTAATACATTATAATCTGTGTCAGTCTGACACAGGCAGTGATCAGGACAGCACACAGTCTGCACTGGTCACTGGCTTGTTACACAAACAGCCCTGGGGCTACTCTAGGTCCCCAGGGCTTACTGTGCAGCCATTCCCCGTGCTCTGTCGGGTCACCGGGTGTTCCGATCACACAACAGAGCAGGGAAACCCTTTGATTGCACTTTGATTGGGCTCAAAGGGTGTAAGCACTGGGTCGCGGAGGTTTCCCCCACTCCCCGGTGCTCGCAGGGGATGCTCTGGGATCAGGGCTGTGTAGTACAGCCCCGATCTCAGCGCAGCTGTGGCGCTGCAGATGAATGACCTGCACCAGCCAACGTCAAAAGTCGGCGGACGGTCGTTAAGGGGATAAATGTGCAGTGGTCTTGTGGTAGATGCACATAGTCCTATTTCAGCTAAGATAGGAAAGATGTCTGAATGATTAATTATGTGTACTCACTAAAATACAAAACAGGAGGTTTGCCAAGTTAATTTTTGCTGGGTTATGTAATATGACAAGAGGTGAAGCTCATAGTCTCCTATTTTCTAAGCCTGAGTTGCTTGTGGCAGCTTGCCATAGATTTTTTTTATGTTCATATTACTTAGGGATAGCAGAGCTTATATGTCAATCACTGCTTTATAATCACCCATAGTCTGAAGTCTGAAGTTGGCTGTGGCTCTGTGAAATAGCATGGTGAGACAACCCTTTTAAATCTATGCAGTGGGTATCTCCAGTAGCATAAGCTTGACAAAACCTATTATGTATTGAAATAGCACATCTGTGGAATACAATAGCAATTTTTAGATTGCACATCCAATGCATTACTTTCTAAAAAAGTGTCTGTGAGGTAATAATGGTCACTACATGTTGTGATAAATGCCTTGAGAAATGTAGGACCGCATGTATGAAAACTATCTAGGTCTAAAATTCACTTTGTTGCCCATAGCAACCAATCAGAGCGCCTCTCTCATTTTTCCAGAGCACTATAAGAAATGAGAGGGGCGCTTTGATTGGTTGCTATGGGCAACAAAGTGAGTTTTAGACCTAGACAGTTTTCATACATGTAGCCCGTGGTTTCCAAAATAAGGTCATTTACTGGAATTTCCTCTTACTTGTTTTGCTAAACCTCTGGCAATGAAGCATGGAGCCCAAAAATTATTCCAGGAAAATCTGCTCTTATTTAGGTTACTGCCATACATAGAAGAAATTTTGTGAGAAATTGTGGGATGCTTTTTCTCCTATGAATTAAAATAACATTATTGTATTATTTTCACAGTCCAATGCTAAAAATGATATGAAAAAGGTGGGGGTTAATATGCTAATTGAATTCCTCATGGGGTGTTATTTTCAAAACATGGCCACTTCTGGAGGGGAGTGATTATCTCACATGTTGAATAGTTGTCCCAGGTGTGGGAAATTAGTAAAATCTGCAAAATCAGGGTAATCAATATCAAGTTGTATTTTTCTGTTAATTCCTAATGTGTTACAAAAATGGATTGATCTTAAACACTTGCAAAAAAAAAAAATAGTAAAATTTGCTATAAGATTTCTAAGCCTCATAGCATCTTTGAAAAATAAAAATAGATTTTAGAAAAATGCCTACACATAAAAAATCATATGACAAATTGTCACGTCAAGGGAGGTACAGTGAGCCCTAACTGGAACCCAGCCCACTGTCCCGGCCTACTTGACGTGCTGCCCTAGACGGCAGACGGCAACTGGGCGACAGTCCCTGCGCTGCTAGAGTTCTGGGGCCGTGCGAAGGAAGAATAGTCAAACAGTCCAGGTCAATATCAAATAGGAACGCCAAAGCCACAAATCAGAACCAGAGGAATAAACGTAAACAAGCCGAGGTCAAAAGCCAAACGGAAGCAAAGCACAAAATCAGGAGACAAGCCGGAGTCAGGAGAACAAGCCGAGGTCAGGTATACTGGTAGCAAAACAACAACACAAAGAACAAGAACCACAAGGTAGCCAGGAATATCACAGGCGCAGCAGTCAGCTTTCAGGGAGTTTAAATGGGATTCCCGGATACCGCCCCTGCAGCTGATTGGAGCGGCCTCCGGGTCCTCCCATTGCCTGGTGCACTCGCCCCCCTGTCAGGAGTGGCTGGGTCCCTGTCACTCACAGAGCTATCAGCAGCAAGTGTATCAGGGAGGGAGCGCACATCAGCTGTTGCAGCCTGTCTGCAGTCTGAGCACAGCTTAGCCCTGACACAAATATTATTTTTTGTCGTGTCCTAATCTATTTTAAAGAAGAACATTTCAAATGTGGACATTTTTTTCCATATTTCTGTAAATTTCTGCTTTTGTTGGATAAGTACAAAACATATCAATTAATTTAACTGTCAAAATAAAGTAGAAAGTCAAAGCATTTTAAAATTGTTGCCACGTAAAGTGACACACATTAGATTTGAAAAATGAAGCTGCATTCTGAATTCCAAAAAAAGGGCTAAAGGGATTTTTATTTAAAACAATTTGAACAGAGAACTAAGTTTTTAAAAGAGCAGTGATTCTTCCTAGGTAATTGTTTTGACTAGAGAACTGCAAGAAAATTCAAGACAACTTATTATATCAATAAAAGGAATTGTGGAACACTTTTCACCAAATACTTAACTACTCCCAGCAACAGCATGTTTACCATTCCCTGACTCATGGCTATCACTATTGTCTTGCAGCACTGAAATCTGGGTTTGAATCTGCACATTTAAAGCCTGCATACTATATTCTCTAATTTCCATATTACTTGTGTTTTCTAAAACAATATTGTAGCAATATAAATACATAAAAAAAAACACTATACGTGAAAATGTATCCCTAATATTGCAGTTATTTAAGGATTTAACTTTAATCATACCAGAAGTCAACAGCTTTCAAAGTTAGCACACAACCTATAGTCCTCTGATCTTTAGTTTTGCCCTGAGGAAAGCAACCAATTAAAGGTTATTTTTCTAATTGCTAAATGTCTGGATTTGTTTTTGATTTATTATAATTTTCAAGCTAAATCATGCCAAACTTATTTAAAATATATTTAATCCAAACCTTAAAAAATATAATCCAAAAGTACTATATTAATTTATTACTTATGAAATCTTTCTAACTAAATACATTACTAGGACTTGAATGCTAGCAATTAATTGGGTATTCTGATTTGTATTTTTTTCTTTTATGTATAGAAAACCATACAATTTATAGACAAATGACTGTGTCCTGTGTGATGACCCAGCACATGTTATATAACCCCGGTTACTAACTGAATGCCAGGAAAATGTTTGTGTTTATATCGAAGGTTAGAAGACTAATTATTCATTAAAGTGGCTGTCCATCTCTCCTGTTTTAATGTCCAAGGCAGGAAGTAATAGATGTGCTAACATTGTGACTATGCTGTGGAAGCCTTCATTAGGCTACAAGCTGCCAAGGTAACTGGTACTCCACAATCTTGATGCAAGGGGGCCGATCAGAGGGAGGAATGGTGCACAGCACCACTCCTAATTTATTAGATGCCAGTTAATTTAAACTGTTTCAATAATAAAAGGGGGCCTATAACCTACAGGAGGCTATATCCTACAGGGGGGCTGTATCCTTACAGGGGGGCTATAACCTACAGGGGCCTATAATCTACAGAGGGCTATAACCTATAGGAGCCTATCTACAGGGGGCATTTTACCTACAGGGGCCTATCTACAGTGGGCAGTATACCTGCATTTTGCCTACAGGGGGCTTTATATACTTGTACCTACAGGGGGAAGTATACCTACAGGGAGCTGTATATCTACCTACAAGGGGCTGCTTATCTACTTGTACCTACAGAGGGCTGTATATCTTCCTACAGGGGCTGTAAATCTGCCAACAGGGAGCTGTAAACCTACCTACAGGGTGCAGCATATCTACCTATAGTGGGCCTGTATGCCTACCTGATTAATGGTGGGCAACATTACTACCTACTTACTTAATGGGGGGCACCAATAACAGAGGTAGTAATTTATAGGAAAGTGCTGATAAAGTGAGGATTCTAAGATGTTTGTGTGGTAACTTCTGCAGGGACGAGTTGCGGCCAGGAGAAGTCGTTATGATGGTCTAGATCGGATGGAGAAGAAAAGGGAAAAAGAAAACGACTGATCAGATAGGATGTCTCCTGTGAGTCCCTGATGTCAGGGGTTATTTTGCATCATGGTTAGATCAGTGCTGTAGTTACTGTCATGTGGTGGTGACCTGAAAAGGGGTCTGACCTGTATGTGGTCTCTATATGGTGGTGTTGCAGGTTACACCTGAACTGGTATCTGACCACTAAGTGGTCTCTATATGGTGGTGTTGTAGGTTACACCTGAACTGGTGTATGACCACTATGTGATCTCTATATGGCGGTGTTGTAGGTTATACCTGAGCTGGTATAACCAAAAAAGTCCCAGGCAACATTTAGCCAAGTAGATAGAGTATACAGTATTATGTCACAAAAGGCACTAATCACTCCAAAGGGTTTACATACCAGACCAGATAATGAAAACAAGGAGAATTTGTTCCCATAAAATACAATTCAATCTTTATTAGATAACAAATTTAACCAAACATAATAAAATATGACGACTACAACAGATACGTAGCTAGTAACAAATAGGGAGACAAAAAGTCATATATCCATCAAAATCCGAGGAATAGCACAAGCAATAAAAATATGAAATATATTGTAGGTAGTAAATATCAGGTATAAAGAATATACAAAGCTCACGGCATTGTTGCAAGCTCACCCAAATGTATCTGCTCAAAGCCCCCATGCACGTTTTGCGGTTGCTTCCTCAGGGAGTATGATATTTACTGATAAGGATATTAGCACTTAAATAATGTTGTACTTGCACTTTAATATATTTATTGCTTGTTCTATTCCTCCGTTTTTGATGAATATATGACTTTTTGTCTCCCTATTTGTTACTAGCCACGTATCTGTTGTAGTCATCATATTTTATTATGTTTGGTTAAATTTGTTACCTAATAAAGATTGAAAGGTATTTTAATGGAACAAATCCTCCTTGTCTTCATTATCAGGTCTAGTATGCATACCTGAGCTGGTGTCTGACCACTATGTGGTCTCTATATTGCGGTGTTGTAGATTATAGGTTTGTTATCGATAATGTATATATTTATTCCTGTGAATGATTGTGATTTTTGGAGGGCCCGGGGAACAGCTTTGCCCAAGGCCCCATAATGCTGTTAAGATGGCCCTGGGCACCTGCTAATATATTTTGCACTGTGGCACTATAAAGTAGACTTCTATGACAGCAACACAAAGTGTATCCAAACAGCAGGAGTTCCTGAACACATGGCTTTGAGGTTCAATTAGGTTTCCAGTGTTTACTGTAAGGCCTTGTTCACACGGCTTATTTCAGAACGTATTTACATCGGATTGCCAATCGTAAATACGTTCTGAAATCAGTTGAAAATCAGTTGCAAATAAGTGCCACTAAGTGTGGCACGTATTTGTAACTGATTTCCCGACGGATTCACCATCTCCATTCATTGTAGGTGGTGAATCCGTCCGTAAATAATTGACATGCACATTGTTTTTCCGTCCGGATTGCCGTCGTCAATCCGCCGCGGCAATCCGGCACGGAACTACGCGTCGTGTGAACGACGAGCCGTATTTTCTATTAAAATCAATAGAAAATAGGCTGTTACTTATTTCTGACTGATTTGCCGACGGATTGACGATCGTCAATCCGTCGGCAAATCCGCGGCGAAATAAGCCGTGTGAACGAGGCCTAAGAGGTTCTAATCAGAACCAGGCTCTAATCAGGTCACTGAGAAATCCATGATCAGAGCCTGCTCTTGCAAGAAGCTACTTACAACTTAATTCTTAGTGGGACTCAGAGAGCCACAAAACCCGTACTGTAGTGATGACAAAAGATGTCGATACCAAATGGGAACCTACTCTGCCCACCATCAAAAGACAGTGGCCTGTCAATAAAGAGTTAAATAAAGTCCAGGAGTAAAGTGTTTTTAATAATAAACTAAACATAACAAGGGAGCACAATCCCGAATTAGTTGGAGGTGGAGTATGTGAATCAGAAGCAATGTAAAAGTAGAGCTTGGAACAACCTCTCAGTAAATGTGTTAGGAAAATCAACAATAAGTTAATGTAAAGCTGCCTGGGATAAACATTTATCTATCTTAAGATAAAAATGAAATAAAAAGGAACTAATGTAAGGAAAGACTAGATGATGTAATATTTCCTCTGGGTCACCATGTCAGGGAGCTGGGTCTAAAGTAGTCGCCTGGTATTCACCAGAGCCCACTGCAAGAAGGGAGAAATTTCACTGCGGGTGACTCCCAGGTTGCTGCCACTGAGGAGGTCGCTCATGGTGACAGCGAAGGTGCAACGAGTAACAGGTGGCAAGGTCAGGGCAGGCAAAGAACAGTCAAGGTCCATAGCAACGATCAGAGTCCAGAAATATCAATATTTAGCAATAGCAGCACTAGCAAAACACACCAGCACTGTGGCAAGGGGCAGGAGGGGAAGTTAGCTAATATAAGGACCACAAGTGCTGGCCCCTTAAATTCCTGAGAGTCGGTGCACATGTGCCATAGGAAGCAGGTACGCAAGCACAGTCCAGTGACAGTGAGCGGTGCAGGAGCGGGAGAGGTGAATACATACACTGGGAACCAAGTGCACGGGCACGACCATGGTCCAGAAGGAGACCGCTGTGCACTCCATGACAGTACCCCTCCCTATGCCCTCTCTTCTTCTTTGTCTGCCATTGGTGGAATCTACAGTTGGGGGTATTGATGTTCTCCAATGGCTCTGATGACCTCTCTCGGGCCCAAACCCCTTCCAGTCTTTGAGGAATAAGCGTTTACCTTTGAGACGTTTTTCAGCCAAGATTTCTTGAATCTCATAAGTATTACAAGAATCAGCTACAGTAGAAGATGACACGGTCATATGGGAAAAACTATTGAGGACCAAAGGTTTCAGGAGAGAGATGTGGAAGAGGTTTGGGATCTACATAGATGGAGGCAGGGCCGGACTGGGAATAAAAATCAGCCCTGGCACTAAGCCCCCACCAGCCCACATACAATATCCGCTTAAAAAATTCCCCTTGTTCTCGCACCTCGCCACTTTCTAAAATAAACTACTATAAAGCTGCTTTCACACGGAGCGTTTTTGGTGCATTTTTGATGTGTTTTTGGTGCGTTTTGTGCAGAAAGGCAGAGCAGTTAATGCTGTACATTTCTGCACAA
The DNA here is from genome assembly GCA_025379985.1 of Phyllomedusa bahiana. Classification (NCBI taxonomy): domain Eukaryota; kingdom Metazoa; phylum Chordata; class Amphibia; order Anura; family Hylidae; genus Phyllomedusa; species Phyllomedusa bahiana. The sequence goes on along the minus strand of JAODAL010006165.1, from coordinate 36,477 downwards.
AAAAAAGCATCAAAAAATGCACCAAAACCGCTCCGTGTGAGAGCCCCCTAAACACCCGACAGACAGAAACAGTGGTGCAGAGAAACCCCTCGTCCCATAGTCAGGTGTGCGCTTTACAATCAGGGACAAGCCCACACTGACACCACATAAGCACCAACATAACCTGCAACCCCACCAATCACATCACCAGTAGTCAGGTCACCATCACATGAATACAGCACTGATTCAACACAGAAGTAAAATGACCCCTGACAGCAGGGACTCACAGGAGACGTCATCTCTGATGGGAGTTGTTCTCTTCTCCTTTTCTTCTTCTGGCCCAAACCTCCATGACGTTTTCCCTGATGAGTCGTTCCCTTCCATTTCTTTCTCTGTCCGGTACAGCATGCAATGTCTTCTTATCCCAGTCACTACTCGTCCCTGTAGAATTTACCACAAATACATCTTAGACTCCTCTCTTTTTCAGCACTTTCCTATCAATTCCCCAAACAGCGTATGTTAGACCCTAAAAATTAGAAATTAAAAAATGTCAGATAAGTGGCATGTAAATAGGTAGACCCCCATTAGGTAGGTAAACAGGGCCTTCCTCCATTAATTTGGTAGGTAGACAGGGCCTACCCCTGTAATTAGCCCCCAGTAACTAGCCAGGTAGCTGGGGCTGCCCACAGTAACTAGCCAGGTAGGGCCAGTAACTAGCCAGCTAGGGCCAGTAATTAGCCAGCTAGGGCCAGTAATTAGCAGGCAGGGCCAGTATGTAGCCAGGCAGGGCCAGTATGTAGCCAGGCAGGGCCACTAATAGGCAGGCAGGGACACTAATAGACAGGCAGGGCCACTAATAGACAGGCAGGGCCAGTATATAGGCAGGCAGGGTCAGTATATAGACAGGGCCACTTATAGGGAGACAGGGGCAGTATATAGGCAGACAGGGCTGGTATATAGGCAGACAGGGCTGGTATATAGGTAGACAGGGCTGGTATATAGGCAGACAAGGCAGGTATATAGGCAGACAGGGCAGGTATATAGGCAGGCAGGGCAGTATATAGGCAGACAGGGCAGTATATAGGTAGACAGGGCAGTATATGGGCAGACAGGGCTGGTATATAGGTAGACAGAGCAGCATATAGGTAGACAGGGCAGTATATGGGCAGACAGGGCTGGTATATAGGTAGCCAGGGCTGTAATATAGGTAGACAGAGCAGCATATAGGTAGACAGGGCAGTATATGGGCAGACAGGGCTGGTATATAGGTAGCCAGGGCTGGTATATAGGTAGACAGAGCAGCATATAGGTAGCCAGGGCTGGTATATAGGTAGACAGAGCAGCATATAGGTAGCCAGGGCTGGTATATAGGTAGACAGGGCAGTATATGGGCAGACAGGGCTGGTATATAGGTAGCCAGGGCTGGTATATAGGTAGACAGAGCAGCATATAGGTAGCCAGGGCTGGTATATAGGTAGACAGAGCAGCATATAGGTAGCCAGGGCTGGTATATAGGTAGCCAGGGCTGGTATATAGGTAGACAGAGCAGCATATAGGTAGCCAGGGCTGGTATATAGGTAGAGAGAGCAGCATATAGGTAGCCAGGGCTGGTATATAGGTAGCCAGGGCTGGTATATAGGTAGACAGAGCAGCATATAGGTAGCCAGGGCTGGTATATAGGTAGAGAGAGCAGCATATAGGTAGACAGAGCAGCATATAGGTAGCCAGGGCTGGTATATAGGTAGACAGAGCAGCATATAGGTAGCCAGGTCTGGTATATAGGTAGAGAGAGCAGCATATAGGTAGCCAGGGCTGGTATATAGGTAGAGAGAGCAGCATATAGGTAGCCAGGGCTGGTATATAGGTAGAGAGAGCAGCATATAGGTAGCCAGGGCTGGTATATAGGTAGAGAGAGCAGCATATAGGTAGCCAGGGCTGGTATATAGGTAGACAGAGCAGCATATAGGTAGCCAGGGCTGGTATATAGGTAGACAGAGCAGCATATAGGTAGCCAGGGCTTGTATAAAGGTAGACAGAGCAGCATATAGGTAGCCAGGGCTAGTAGTTTAAAAAATAAATAAAAGTAAAACCAATACTTACCTGATGTCTCTGCTTCCTCTTCTGTCCTCTTCCCCGGAGGCCGCCAGCAGCAGTGTGCAGGACGCAGAGCCCCACGGCCTCCTGGGAGCTGAACAGACTGGATCAGTAGATCCCAGCTGTTCAGCCTCGGCTGCTGCTTGCACCGCGCGGTGCAGGCGGCGGCCGTGATGGCTGCATGGCTGGGTCGGTGACCCGGCCGTGCAGCCGTGTGGCGAGGGGGGCCTGTCGGCCCCCTGCCACAGGGGTCCGGTCGCTGATGCGACCATTGCGGCCCCTGTAGCGCGCCACAGACCGGCGCCGGGACTCGGGGCCCGCCGGGGGGAAACACTGGTCCCCTCAGGGTGCGATCCGAGCCGGCCCTGCGGCCCGGACCCCAACGGCCTGCCGGGCAAATGCCCGGTTTGCCCAATGGGCAGTCCGGGCCTGATGGAGGCAGTTGGAGTTTGAATCACACATGACTGTTGATATGAAGAACCTACAGTGGAACCAGGAAGCAGGAACCAGCTTGAGGCTGGAAATCTGAGGAGGATGTGCTTGAAAGAAAACAACACACTTTTTCACTGGGACAGAACACAGACGGAGGTTTTCTGAGTTTTAGACCGAGAGGATGCTTGGAGAAGGCACCGACAGGTATCCTGCCAGAGACCAGAGATCTCTTGAACCTGGGCATCTACTGGCAGAATAAGTGAGGTGGAAGGCAAGGAGAGAGGAGGGCGGGGATATCGCCCATAACCCACGAAGAAGGGAGGTACACCAGAAGAATCAAAATCTAGATCGTTATATGATAATTCAGCCCATGGAAGGAGGTCAGCCCACACCTTCAACTCTCTCCTCCGTCCACCAGCACCTTCTCCCCTATCCCTCCTTTCAGCATATGAGTTTGCCACCCACTTTCTAAACAAGACCAGCCTCATGAGAGAAAGCTTCACCCCACTGTCCCCATCGCCCACATCCATGCCTGCACAGTTCCCATAGCCAGCACCTCTACCTACACAGTTCCCACAGCCACCACCTTGCACTTCCCCCCTAACTTGCTTCTCCACTGTCACTCATGACATGCTCTCCTCTCTACTCTCCAAATCCAACCTCACTACCTGTAACCTTGACCCACTGCCATCTCACTTCATCCCAGACCTCAGTCCTCTTATTATTCCAGCTCTCACCCATCTTTTCAACCTATCACTAACCTCTGGCATCTTCCCTTCCTCCTTTAAGCATGCTACCATCACACCCATCCTAAAAATACCATCTCTTGCCCCCTACTCTCTGTCCAACTATCATCCCATCTTACTGCTTCCATTTGCTTCTAAACTCCTCGAGCAACACGTTTATCTTCAACTGTCCTCCCATCGGTCCTTCAACTCTCTTCTTGACCCACTGCAATCTGGTTACTGATCCTATCACTCTACAGAAACCGCCCTAACCAAGGTCACCAACGACCTAGTAACTGCTAAAGCCTCACGTCAATACTCTATCCTTCTCCTCCTAGACTTATCCTCTGCCTTTGACACTGTTGATCATTCCCTCCTGCTACAAATCCTCTCATCTCTCAGCATCACGGACTTGGCCCTTAGATCTCCTCATACCTCACCAATCGGACATTCAGTGTCTCTCACTCTCGCACCACCTCCTCCCCTTGGCCTCTCTCTGTTGGTGTCCCCCAGGGGTCAGTCCTGGGCCCACTACTCTTCTCTATCTACACTCTTTGCCTGGGACAGCTCATAGAATCACATGACTTTCAATACCACCTGTATGCTGATGACACCCAACTCTACATCTCTGGCCCAGATATTACCTCTCTGCTCTCCCGGATCCCAGATTGTCTATTGTCCATATCCTCCCTCTTCTCCTCCCGTCTCTTAAAACTTAATGTAGAGAAAACTGAATTCATTATCATTCCACCTTCCCACTCCATCCCTCCACCTGATCTCTCCATCATAGTCAATGGCTCTACACTCTCACCTGTCCCACAAGTCCACTGCCTTGGGATAACCCTTGACTCCGCTTTGTCCTTCAAACCATACATCCAAACCCTCACCTCTGCCTGCCGCCTCCACCTGAAAAATATTTCACGAATCCACTCATTCCTTAACCCTGACACTACAAAAATGCTGGTCCATGCCCTCGTCATCTCCCGTCTAGACTACTGCAACAGCCTTCTCTGCGGCCTCCCATTTAGCACTCTTGCTCCCCTTCAATCTAGCCTCAACTCTGCTGCCCGTCTTATTCACCTCTCTCCTCACTACTCCTCTGCCTCTCCCCTCTGTCAATCCCTGCACTGGCTACCCATTACCCAGCGAATTAATTTCAAGTTTCTAACCATGACCTACAAAGCTCTCCATAACATCTCTCCTCCATACATATCTGCCTTAATCTCCAGATACCTCCCCTCATGCAATCTCCGCTCCTCACAAGATCTTATTCTCTGCTCTCCTCTTGTCAGCTCCTCACACAACCATCTCCAAGATTTCTCTCGTGCTTCCCCCATACTCTGGAAACTTGCACTGCCAGCATGGTCATTCTTCCACCACTTTACATCCAGCTTCAAAGGCAACCTGAAAACCCATCTCTCAGATAGCATACAACCTAGAATAACTCGCTGTATAACAGGCTCACAAACATGTTAGTCCGCCTTCTTCTCTTTCCCCCTTCCTTGCATAGCTTCAGTTTGAATTATTTTCTCCAGGGGGTTCTTAATTATGTCTGTTCATTTAAATGTCCGGTGGCAAACTTGACGTCACCATGAGTAAGGGTCACGTGACCTGAAACGCGTCGGTCAGAGCCATCTACCGTCTACCCCCCAGCTGTATGGTCTCCTGTCTCGCATGGCTTCGTAACCAGAATGCTGTGAATTTTAACGATGTTTACATTAAAGAGATGGATGTTTTAAAAGTACCGACTGCTCTTTGAAGTTCTCAAGTCTTTGAGCTGATCCTAATCTTTCACATCTCCAAGATTTCTCTCGTGCTTCCCCCATACTCTGGAACTCACTGCCCCAGCATGTCAGTCTCTCCACCACTTTCTCCAGCTTCAAAAGCAACCTGAAAACCCATCTCTTCAGGATAGCATACAACCTAGAATAACTCCGCTGTCACTACACCCTCCACAAACATGTCTGTCCCCTACCTTCTGTCTCTTTCCCCCTTCCTTGTAGATTGTAAGCCTTCGTGGGCAGGGTTCTCTTTCCCTTTGTACCCCTTAGTCACAGATTGTCACTATTGTACTTGTTTGACTTATGTTATGTATGTAACCCCCTGAATGTACAGCGCCTTGGAATCAATGGCACTATAAAATAAATAATAATAATAAAATAATAATAATAATAATAATAGTCCTGACAATACAAAACAAAATGATGAAGAAAGGTCCCAAGGACTTGATTCTCTCTCGCTACTTGTCCATTGGATTGAGGGTGGTATGCAGAAGAGGTCCAATTTAACTTGAAGTCGGGAAAAGAGTGCAAGTCAGAACTTAGAGACAAATTGAAATCACCAGTCAGAGACAATATGAAGGTGAAGTCCATGCAAGTGGAATATTTTCTGTAAGAAGAAGGAGGAAAGTTGCGGAGCAGAAAGTATGCCTGGAAATGGTACGAAGTGAGACATTCTGGAGAAACGATCACTGGTCACCCAGATAACTGCATGATTGGAGAATGGAGGTAAATCTGTGATAAAGTCTATGGCAATATGAGTCCAAGGTTTCTCAGGTAGAGACAAAGCATGCAATAGTCTGTAAGGGCTTGAGATGAGAAGACTTATAACGAGCACAAGTGGAACAAGAAAGATTGAAATCTTGAACTATAGTAGGCCACGAGTAGGACCGTCAGATTAATAATCAGGATTTTCATATTCCTGAGTGGCTGGCTAACTTGGACAATTGACCATATTTAAGGATTCTTTTCCTTAAGACTGGACGTACAAATTTTCCCCGAAGGGATAAATTGGAGGTTGATGAGAGCCCCAGAAATCAAGCAATCTGGAGGGATGATGTGCTGAGGCGTGGAATCAAGTCCTGACATATTCAAGTAAAAGGAAAGAGCATCCGTCTTCACGTTTTTCTCTGCAAGTCACAAGCGTAGAAGAAAATTTAAAAAAGAGAAAATTTAATAGAAAGACTATCTAGCTAGCCTGGAATTTAACCGTTTGGCAGCCTGTAGGTACAGAAGATTCTTATGGCCAGTAAAGATATTCACCAGATGTCGAGCACCTTCCAGAAGATGACTCCATTTGTCTGGAGCCAATTTTATGGCCAGCCACTTTCGATCCCCAATGGTATAATTTCTCTCCGTAGGGGAGAAGGTTTTAGACAAGGACCCACAGGTGATAATCTTGTCTTTAGGAGACTTTTGTGTGAGAACAGCTTCAGCTCCCACGGAAGAGGAATCCACCTTCAAGTAGGAGGATTTTTTGGGATCCGGGTTAGAATCAATGCTGTGGCAAATTTGGCTTTAAGACGGGCAAAGGCTTCTTTCGCTGCAGGCGGCCAGAGCTTAGGGTTGGAGTTCTTCTTAGTCAGAGCCACTAAGGGAGTCGACAGAGTAGAGAAGTGGGGAATAAATTGATAATAATAGTTTTCAAAACCCAAGAAGCGCTGAATCTTCCAAAGTTCAATAGGATGTGTCCATTGAAGAACAGCAGATAATTTAACAGGGTCCATTTGCAGACCTGTATCGGAGATGATGTATCCCAGGAATGGAAGACTGGTCTGTTAAAAAAACACATTTTTACAGTTTTATGTAGAGGAGGTTGGCCCGTAAATGCACAAGGTCACAATGAGACTTGAGACAGGAAAAAAGATCAACATATCGTCAAGCTATACTACAACACAAGGGAGTATTGGAAGACTTAGTTGACAAAGTCCTGGAAGATGGCTGAAGCATTGCATAGGCCAAAGGGCATAATCAGATACTCGAAGTGCTCATCACAGGTATTGGTCTTCCATTCATTGCCTTCACGAATATGGATCAGGTTATAGGCTTGGTGAAAATCCTGCCTCCATGTAGATGATCAAAGAGCTCAGAGATCAAGGGTAACAAATATCAGTTATTGACAGTGATCTTACTTAAGCCCTAATAGTTGATACTGGGGTGAAGAGATCCATCCTTCTTTTCCACAAAGAAAAACCTGGCAACAGAAGGAGAAGACAATTTAGGAATAAAGCCCTTTTGCAAGTTTTCTTTGATATAGAAGTACATGGCTTGGGTTTTGGGCACAGACAAGGGAAACACTCTTCCTTGAGGAGGCAACCTATCCAGCATGAGATCTATCTGGCAGTCCTTGGACTGATGAGGCAGAAGAGTCTCTGCTTGCTTCTCATTAAATCAGCAAACTACTGATATAGAGTCGGGAGACTCTTGATGGAAAAGTAGGCCACAATGGGCAAGGGGCGTAAGACACCGGGAATGGCACTATAGTCACCAGCAAGTGACTTCCCCTGTTTGCCAGTCCAGTAGGGGAGCATGGAGCTACAGCCATGTGAGGACCAAGAGAACCGTGGAGATAGAATGTGGCATCACAAGAAATTAGATCTTCTTTATATGACATGCCAAACTTAAAGGGACAGATGTTCAATATGATACTGGATGGTGCATTTTAAGAGTTCTCCATTAATGGGAAAAACCTCTATCATATAACCCTATATATCACAGAGAGCAGCTCCTCTCCTCTATCATATAACCCCATATGTAAAAGAGCTCAGCTTCTCACCCTCTATCATATAACCCTATATATCACAGAGCTCAGCTTCTCACCCTCAATCATATAACCCTATATATCACAGAGCCCAGGTTCGCTCCCTCTATCTTATACTATTCTCAGAAAGGGCAGTATAAACCATCTGGCAAGTTCCATTTAACTAAGAATAAAAACCTTTAAACAAAAAAATGTTTTGTGTGTGTTATCCCACAGTAGATTGCACGGAAACTGATGGGCAGTCATGTGAAAATCTATCAAAAAGAGAAAGAAATTAAAAAAAGAGGGAGAATGCATAAGAAGTGAATCATGACTATCTTTACTGGGGCTGAGCAGTACTACAACTCTATCCACTGACTCCAAGATCAACAGAAAAGGTTCAGCTTGCGCTGGTGGCCTCTCACATAATATTTCAGAAGGTGTGAGTCTATTTATGTCTTTATTGTTTGACTTATCAGCTTCCCCATCCCACTAACCTGTGTCCGATAGGGTGTGTAGTTGCTTCCTCAGTCCTAACATTAGCATAACTTGCTTCACTATTATCTAAAAATGTAGACCTGTGCCTGATTAAATCAGTTGAATCAGTTCCATAGCAATACACTTGACAACTGTTATCACATCATCCTCTGCAGTAGGGTATGCCTCCACCCATCTGGTTAACTGATCTACACAGGCAAGAAGGTACTTGTACTTTTCACATTAAAGCATTTCAGAAAAACATAATCTGTACAATTTCAAACACAGTGTGCTAATCCGCAGTGATTGTTTTTCACGTTTTCTAATTTATGCACACATTTCCTTAATTGTTTTATGACAAATTATGGAAACCAGGTGCCCACCATGTCTTATCATCTGTGTCATCCTTGCTGTTGAGGCAACTATAACCAAAAGCTAAATTGTACTTTATCCTTCTGCAATCATGTTATTGTCTTGTTGGACTTTCGTGTCATTGTAAAAGGGAAAAAATATAAAAAGTAGAATTGTGCAAATAATTGCTATTTTAACGAGAGGCAGAGCAAGGGCCATGACTCACTCAAAGGACAGAAGAAAGGAATGATGTTGGGAGGGGGAGTGCAACTAATTTGCCATTCTTCATCCACAGATCAGAGTGCTGTGTTGAGGCCTGTTTGGTCAACCAAAGGCTTTTTAAACGGTGCTGTATCTCATAGATTCAACAGAATGGTTACATTTACTGCTGCATTTTGAAACTTGAAACTTTTCTACCACAGCTTTTGCAACCTGATCAGGAATATTACCAGTAAAGAAAAAGTCATCGGCACTGGTATTTGCTTCTCCTCTAGAAGGAAGAAAATGGTCTATCTTACAGGTAGCTACTCTATGTATTAAGGTCTCTCCCATTAAAGAGCCTAGAAAACATGTTTAGGGTGCTTTCACACAGTGCATTTTTTGGTGCATTCTTGGTGGTTTTTTTTATGCATTTTTGGATGTGTTTTTTTAGCAGAAATGTACAGCATTAATTGCTGTGCCTTTCTGCACAAAAAAACGCATCCAAAAACAAATCAAAGAACGTACTGTGTAAAAGCACCCTTAGAGATAACGGCCAAACCAAAGACAACAATCTGTAAACAGCTGTTTCATATATTTTTAACTGTCTAAAGATTGGTGCCTCTAATTTGTCTGCTGTTTGTAGCTGTTTCAAGGTTGTGTCATGGATAAATTATTTACAGAGTAGCTAACTATAGATGGCACTAGAGAGACAGTTTCCTTTCTTCTGGAGAAGAGTTCCTTTGCATACTTTTAATACATAGGGCAGCACGGTCGCTCAGAAGTTAGCACTGTTGCCTTGTAGCACTGAGGTGCAGGGTTCAAATACCACCATACAGTAGGTATGGAAAGTATTCAGACCCCTTTCACTCTTTGTTTCATTGCAGCCATTTGGTAAGATCAAAAAAATAAATTTTTGTTGCTCATTAATGTACAGTCTGCACCCCATATTGAAAGAAAAAAACAGTAATGTAGATATTTTTGCAAATTTATGAAACAAGAAAAACTAAACTATCACATGGTATGAGTATTCAGATCCTTTGCTGTGACACTCATATTTAACTGTCAAAAAGCAAAATATGGTCAGCACATCTGTTTTGAAAAATAAACGTATAGGTGCACACTGTTGTGACAGTCAAAAGCTATGCAAACACAATACAATATCAGTAGCACTCTATAAGCACTAAAAATGGTCAAAAAGGACATAAGATTTTTTTCGAACAGCATTTCTGCTACTAAGGAATATATGAAAAAATTTGAGGTTCTTAGTGTACATTTTTGATCAAAACTATAAATGCCCACCTACAGTGACAAGGTGATTCAAGGTGACCTACGCTACAAGTTACCTCTCTTGGTATCTGTTCAGACCTCTACATTTCAGGGTTAGAAGGTTCCAGCTATAAACCTGATCTGATTACAAAATCTGTGCAGGTGGGTGGAGTGCTTAAGCCAAATGGGAACTAGCCACCTCCCCATACAGACAGTCAAAAAACAAAATCCAGTTAGCAAATCCGTTTTAAAAAATAAACATATCGGTGCACACTGTTGTGGCAGTCAAAAGCAATGCAAACACAATACAATATCAGTAGAACTCTATAGGCACTAAAAATGGTCAAAAAGGACATTCATTTTTTGGAACAGCATTTCTGCTACTAAGGAATATATGAAAAAAATTGAGGTGGTAAGTGGCCATTTATAGTTTTGATCAAAAATGTACACTAAGAACCTCTATTTTTTTCATATATTCCTTAGTAGCAGAAATTTAGTTCCAAAAAATTCTTATGTCCTTTTTGACTGTTTTTAGTGCTTTGTAGAGTGCTACTGATACTCATTTTTAACTCACATGCTGTCCATTTCCTTCTGATCCTCCTTGAGATGGTTCTACTCCTTCATTGGAGTCCAGCTGTGTTTAATTAAACTGATTGGACTTGATTAGGAAAGGCAAACAGATGTCTATGTAAGACCTCACAGCTCACAGTGCATGCCAGAGCACATGAGAATAATGAGCTCTAAGAAACTGTCCAAGGAGCTCAGAGACAGAATTGTGGCAAGGCACAGATCTGGTCAAGATTACAAAAGAATTTGTACAGCACTCAAGGTTCCTAAGTGCACAGTGGCCTCCATAATCCTAAAATGGAAGAAGTTTGGGATGACCACAACTCTTCCTCGACCTGACCGTCCAGTCAAACTAAGCAATTGTGGGAGAAGAGCCTTGGTGAGACAGGTAAAGAAGAACCCCACGATCACTGTGGCTGAGCTCCAGAGATGCAATAGGGAGATGAGAGAAAATTCCACAAAGTAAACTATCACTGCAGCCCACCACCAGTCGGGGCTTTATGGCAGAGTGTGCCGACGGAGGTCTCTCCTCAGTGCAAGACATATGAAAGGTGCATACAGTTTGCAAATTAACACATGAATGACTCCCAAACTATGAGAAATAAGATTATCTGGTCCGATGAAATGAAGATTGAACTTTTTGGTGTTAATTGTAAGCGGTATGTGTGGAGAAAAAAAACCAGGCGCTGCGCATTACCTGCCCAATCCCAAGAGTGAAACATGGTGGTGGCAACATCATGCTATGGGGGTGTTTTTCAGCTGCAGGGACAGGACGACTGGTTGCAATTAAAGGAAAGATGAATATATCCTGGATAAAAACCTCTTCCAGAGTGTTGGTCATAAGGTTCATCTTCCAACAAGACAATGACCCTAAGCACACAGCTAAAATAACAAAGCAGTGGCTTCAGAACAACTGTGTGACCATTCTTGACTGTCCCAGCCAGAGTCCTGACCTAAACCCAATTGAGCATCTCTGGACAGACTTGAAAATGATTGTCTACCAATGTTCACCATCTAACTCGAGGGAACTGGAGAGGATCTGCAAGGAAGAATGGCAGAGGATCCCCAAGTTCATCATAAAAAAACTTGTTGCATCATTCCCAAGAAGACTCATGGCTGTACTAGCTCACAACGGGGCCTCAACTCAAAACTGAGCAAAGGGTCTGAATACTTAAGACCATGTGATATTTCAGTTTTTATCATTTAATAGAGTTGCAAAAATATCTGCATTTCAGTTTTTTTTCTTTCAAGATGCAGACTGTACATTGATGAAAAAAAAAATAAACTTTTTTGATCTTACCAAATGACTGCAATGTAACAAAGAGTGAAAAATGTAAAGGGGTCTGAATACTTTCTGTACCCACTGTAGACAACTTCTGAAGGGAGTTTGTCTGCTTTCCCCTTGTTTTCCTGGGTATCCTCAAGTTCTCTGGTTTCCCCAACACTTAAAAAAAAAAAAAATACTGACAGGTTAACAAAGAATTTAGATTTTGAACCTTGACTTCAGGGACCAATGTGAATAATAATAATCTATGTACATTGCTGTGGAATATAATTGCAATATATATAAATTAATAAAATAAATAAATAATACTTTTTCCCAGGGAGCATTACTTGTAGGACTTCATACACCAGCTGGATCTCCAAAAGGTAAACCAGTATCCGAGAGATAAAATTAAAAACATGGAATGACTCTTAAAACATTCCTCTAGTGGTTGTTGGTCACCATGCATTTTTTTTTTCTATGCACAATTAAGAGGGAAATATCATTAAAAGGGAGTCCCTGGCTTTGTAACTGACTTAACCTATGATTACAGTTACTTAGTGCTACAGTTTTAAAGGTTAATTCCTTGTGGAAGGTCATGCAAGGAATATGTCTAAATTGTACAAAATGAATAATCACTTTTGAGGTGATGATACTTACAAATGTATGTAAGAATGTGTCATCCACCAAAAACCATAAAATTGACTGTTATCTTATAGCATCAACAAAAGGATAGATAAAGAGTATGTGGGTAATATGAGAGGACATAAGAACTCAGACCCATTATGTAAGTGTCTAAACTTCCCAGGTGGCCACTATCTCAAGGGCATGTTCTTCTTCTTCACATTCCAAAACACTGTAGATAAGAGAACATGATTGACCCTGACCATTCTTGAAAAGCAATTTCACAGGGTGATAAATGAATCACCAAATTGATCTCTTGAAAAGGCAAACACCTGATATGTTAGGAAAGCCAGTAATGTCTCATTTATGACTCAATATATTTGTACCAGAGGCTAGAGAAGAATAAGGATCATTATTATTACCCTTCTCTAGTGAAATTATCTTCAAGCAAGTGTCAAAGTCAGTGAACCTTATACTCTTGCAATTAACACTTTTCTCATTGCTTCCTTGCTTGTAGTCTTGGTCTTCTAACCTTCCAGGTAAACTACTGGTGAAAGAGGCTTCTTTATTCTATTGAAAAACCTGTCAGGAGGTTGGGTAGTGGCCAGAATAATTTAAAAAAAAACCTCACCTTTAAAGCCTGTTCCAATGCAGCAATTCCCCCGCTCCTGATGCCTTCCACTGATGATGTCATGATCATCAGTCTTGTATGTCATGGTTCGCAGTAGTGGATCCACTGGGCCACCGCAAGCGATGGTGTTAGCCACGCCAGGGAGCGGAGTCTAAGTAGGTCCCGGTTTTCACCAGAGCCCGCCGCAAAGCGGGATGGACTTGCTGCGGCGGGAGTCTACCAGGTCGCTACCCCTGACGTGACTTGCTTGCGGAGGCAGCCGAGGTTTAGCGTGGTACAGAATCGTCAGGCAGGCTCATAGTCGGGGACAGGCGGTAAGGTCAGGACAGGCGGCAATGGTTCGTGGTCGAGGGAAGAAGGCAGAAGGTAAGGTACACGGTAATCAGAACAGACACAGACGCATTCTCGATAGGCAATGGCACTAAACGGCGGGGACGTTCCGGAAGGAACTACCTTAAATAGGGTCAGCGACCGGCAATAACCAATTGCCGGCGCGCTGGCCCTTCAAATTTAAGAGAGCCGCCGCACGCGAACTAAGGGGCGGGGACGTGAGCACCGGCCGTCAGGGAGTCGCGGAGATGCAGGAGCATGGTCAGGTAAGCTGGGCTGTGCAGGGGAGCGAGTGCGCCCACGGGCCGATACACGGATCGCAGCGCCACTCGTCCCTGAAGCCGGGGGCACAGAAGAAGCCCGAGCGTGCCCGCGGCCCGACCGGGGGGCCGCAGGACCGCTCGTGACATTGTAATGCTGCAGCCAATCACAGGCCTTAGTAATCATGCGCCTGTGTTAAAAGCTAAAACACCATATATATTTTGTGACAGAGTGTCTGGACTGGTAATAGAGGGAAGGTATATCTGCCCAAGATTCCTAAGGTCTGTCAGGTAAACAGCAACCAGAATTAGAAGTATCAGAGATCTAAAAGATCTCTTGTGTAGGGTTTAGTAAAACCCATTTGCAAAGGCTGGTTTGCTGGAGTGGGGATAACAGTTAGAACAATAAAAACAAGTGCACAGTCGACGCGTGCACTTGACTGTGCACTTGTTTTTATTGTTCTACCTGTTTTAATTCTGTCAGGGCCTTAAAGCCCGATAGTTTTAGAATAAAATGTTAATGGTTTAAATATTACCATTGCTCGAGACGCCGATTTTTTGCTGAGTGCGCCGGGTCCACCACTATCCTCCACAGGGATATCTTCAGTTTTATATTATATATATATATATATATATATATTATATATATATTATATATATTATATTAATATATATATAATATATATATAATTCTAGATTTTGTTCCGTACAGTAACTCTCAACTAACCCATTCAGGTGTTTTGGCTTTTAATATGATTTTTGTGGTTATCACTTTTTTCTACACTATACTCTTCCATTTTGACTGGGGCTTCTCAGGAAAACCATCCATGAGGATTTTCCACACTGTATTTGCAAGGAGCAAGTCTGAAATATATTACAGCAACACCAAACTGATTGAGATTTTAAGAACTCTCGTTCACATGCTGCAGAAAAAATGGTCTACTTAGGTGCTGCAGGAGGCACAACCTAATAGGATGCCTATCAGATGCAATTCAGTGTAGTGTATTAAACTAGTGATCAAGCCATCACATGGTCACAGGCTGTTCCCACAAAAAACAAACCTTTACACAGCTCTGGAGATCAAAAAATAAAAAAGGTATGGGTGTTCCACCCATACCTTTTTTTTTTTTTTATCTCCAGAGCTGTTTCACCAAATTGGGACAATTTGGTGAAACAAACCTAAAGGATTTTATTTTGTGAAGTAGTAAAGAAAAAAAAACTATAGTTAGGTCCATATGTACAGTATTTGGATACTGGCACAATTTTTGTTTTACCTGTTTACTGAAACATACTCAATTTATATTATTAAAACGTACATAAGGTCCAGACTTTCAGCTTTCATTTGAGGGTCACCACATTAGAATTGGATGAAGGGTTTAGGAGTTTCAGTTCCTTGATATGTGCCACCCTGTTTTTAAAGGGAACAAAAGTAATTGGACAATTGACTCAAAGGCTGTTTCCTGGGCAGGTGTGGGAAATTCCTTTGTTATGTCATTCTTAAGCAGATAAAAGGACGGGGTTGCTTTGAGGTGTGGTGCTTGCATTTGGAAGATATTGCTGTGAAGATAACATGCGGTCAAAAGAGCTCTCCATGCAAGTCATCCTTAAGCTGCAAAATCAGGAAAAAAAACATTTGAGAAATTGCTACAATATTAGAAGTGGCAAAATCTACAGTTTGAGAGAGAAAGCACTAGTGAACTCATCAATGCAAAAAAGCCTTGGATGCCCACGGAAGACAACAGTGGTGGATGATCGCAGAGTAATTTCCACGGTGAAGAGAAACCCCTTCACAACAGCCAACCAAGTGAAACAATACTCTCCAGGATGTAGGCGTATCAATATCCAAATCTATCATAAAGAGAAGACTGCATGAAAGTAAATACAGAGGGTTCACTGCAGGGTACAAACCACTCCTAAGCCTCAAGAGTAAAAAGGCTAGATTGGACTTTGCTAAAAACATCTAAAAAAAAAAAGCCAGTAACATTTCAGGAAGAACATTCTTTCTATAGATGAAACCTCTATCAGAATGATGGAAGGAAAAAAATATGGCTAAGGCATGGTACAGCTCATGATCCAAAGCATACCACATCATCTGTAAAACACAATGGTGGCAGTGTGATGGCGCCAGTAGGTTTTTTTCACATTTTGCCCCCACTTAGAATTTTATTGTGGTTTCTCAGTATATTTTATGGTATGATGAATGACACTATTAGAAAGTACATCTTGTTCCGCAAAATAAAAACCCTCTTTTGTCTATGTAGGTGGAAAAATGAAAACATTATGGCTTTTGGAAGCCGGGGAGGAGAAAAATGAAGAGTAATATTTTTTTTTCCTTTGGAGGGGTTAAATATCTGCTGATAACAGAGGATAGGTTCAGGGAAACAGGGCGGTATGTACTGGCCTTTTAAATTGCTGAGAGGAAATGGCCCGCCCCTGGCAGCAAGATCAGAGGAGACACACCAAGAGGTCAAGAGGGTAATACAACACCAAAGCAGCTCCAAGGTACTCCGGTGCGCCTGCTGCTTGGCACACAGGCTGTGGTGAAACTTGTTACACATACTTTATCTGGCTTTATTGTTTTTTCATTTTTGTCAAGAGAACTCCCTTCTCCTTATTTTGAACTATACACCCCATTCGTGCATAGATCAGTAATGATGTAAGTAACATTGTTATGGCTATAAAGAAGCAATCCCCCATGGTTATCACTACTTGTGGTGTTGTGGTCAGTATGTTCATGTTTCCCAGAATCCTTTTTTCTTAAAGGGAATATGTCGCCAATTTTTTTTTTTTTTTACTTATTAAATCAAGCCCCTGATCCATATTCTTTTCCTCTCAGCTGTTTTTATTTCCTGATTGTAGATTTCTCTATTTGGCCGTCTATATATGATTGTGGGGAAGACATTCTTGCTTGCACTGCTTTAACAGCAGTCAGAGAGATATTTACAGCAGCTTCATGCACATAGGATATATCAATCATTGATGAAGACCCACCCACAGCCTGACCAGAAAGTAGAGGCCTAAAGCAAACTGTTAAGAGCAGGTTCTCTGAAACAGCCTGATGGAAAAAAAAAAAACTTTAATGTTCAACATCTTACTATGGCACCCTATTTTCATCCATCATCTCGAAGTGGCCTAAACCATGTTTTTCAGAATTCTTACATTTACTCATCACATGAGTCAGACAGGGTGCAAAAGATCAGATGGCACACAAGTCAGCTCAATGAAGAAAGCACACAGTTAACAAGAACTGAATTCAGCTCTGATGCAAGGCTGTCTTGATATCTCAAAATATTACCCTTGTATTATTCCAATTACGTGATAAATAGGGTAGTTTTGGTAACATGCAAAGGAAAGGTAAAAGAGTCGTTAAAGGACATTTAGAGCTGTAATTAAAATTGTAGCTATCGAAAACGCCTTTACTTTCCTTCTTTGGTAACTTGGCCACCAGTTACCTTACATAATGTTACACAGGTCCATTCTAAAGTAACATTGATTGAGATCAGGTTTCTTTCCTAAAAAAAAATTATTTTGGCATTTTGACTTTTAATATAGCTTTGAAGAAAAAAAAAGTAAGGACGACATGTATGTTTCTGGCCCCCAGGCCCATTTTTTGCGTCTTTTAGCAGAGAGCGCAAAATCTATAAACCCCTGTTTACTGGGGTCTAATTTAGCCTTTCCAAAAAAAAAGCGCAATTTCAGGTCGATAAACCACTTTTAAAGTGCCTAGCTGTTCCAGCATTTAATGGCCTGGTTTGCCATCAAAAAGTATAAATGTGAGACGGTTGTGTGTCGAACGCCTCCAGCAACACCCCGATCTTGGGTGCATTACAAATTGCCGGGGTGTTTTTGTAATCGCCGAATTGGAATGTCCTTTTAAAAAAATAGAAAAAACAAGGTATGACCCTATAATACAAAGTTACTTTTATTTCATATGAATACATTGAGAGCAATCAAGAAGTGTAAAAAAAACCCAGAAGTTAAAGTGTATGACAATGAATATTTTTCATTTTTTTTTGGGATCCTTTTGAGTTTCTTCTGCCCAAAAAAAACCCATCTACCAGTCGCAGTTAGGGGAAATTTGAAGCGGGGATAACTGACATAAATGAGTAGCAACCCTTTATATACTAAATTGGGCCTCTATACAAAAATATGGTATTTTTTTACCATGTTTTGTATTTTTGATGTAAGTGATGTTGCATATATACAGTCCATGGAAAGTATTCGCCCCCCCTTGAATTTTTAAACCTTTTTGCCACATTTCGGCTTCAAACATAAAGATAAAAATTTAAATTTTTTTGTAATATCAACAAAGTGGACCAATTGTGAAGTAAAACAAAATTTTTATTGGAATTTTTAAAACTTGGCAAAAAAAAAAAAAAATAAAAAGTGGGGGTGTGCAATATTATGGGGCCCCCCTTTAAGTTAATACTTTGTAGCCCCACTTTTTGCTGCGTTACAGCTGCAAGTCGCTTGGGGTATGTCTCTATCGTTTTGCACATTGAGGACTGAAATTCTTGCCCATTCTTCCTTGGGCCGTGGAGCTCAAGAGGTTGGAGGGAGAGGTTTTGTGAAAGCTGGACCCTCAGGGTTGGTGGAGACGTTTGGAACAGCAGTTTTAGTTTTCCACAGATTCTCGATTGGATTCGGTCTGGATGGACCGGCCATTCAAAACCCCTGGTTTTAAAAAATTTGGGAACCCTTTCATTGTAGATTTTGCTTTTTGTTGGGATCATTGTTTTTGGGAAAGATAAATTCCGCCCCATCTCAGGTCTTTTGCAGACTCCAACGTTTTCTTCCCAAAAGGCCTGATTGGGGCTCATCCTTTTCCCCATCAATTTTAACTCTTCCCTGTCCCTCTAAAAAGAAAAGTCCAAACCATGTTTTGCTGCCCCCACCATGTGTGACAGTGGGGATGTGGTTCAGGGGGATAGCTTGTTGCTTTTATGCAAAACATTCGTTTTGTTGTGGAAAAATTCAATTTTGGTTTCATCTGCCCAGCGCCCCTTTTTTCCACATGTTTGGTTTTCCCCCGGTCCCTTGTGGCAAATTAAAAACAGACTTTTTTTGGATATCTTTGAGAAATGTTTTTTTCTTGCCACTCTTTCCAAAAGGCCAGTTTGTGCAGTGTACGACTGATTGTTGTCCTATGGACAAAAATCTCCCACCTCAGCTGTAGTTCTGCGTTCACCCAAAAGTGATCAGGGGCCTTTTGTCTGCTTCTGATCATTTCTCCTTGTTTGACATGAAAGTTTAGGGAGGACGGGGGGCTTGGTGATTTGCAGTGGTCTGATCGCTTTTTGGATGTTTAAATTTTGGGGAAAATTTTTTGTTTCAAATCGGCTTTAAAAAATTTCTCCACAGCAATATCACAAACCTCCGGTGTTTCCCTTTGGTCTTCATATCTTTGCGCTTTAAACGAACCCTTAGATTTTCACAGCCCGGGTGCATTTATACGGAGACTTGATTCCCAAACAGGTAGATTATTTATCATATAGCTTTGGGACAACTTTGGTCATTCGAGTCCCCTGAATTTTGGGAGTGAGTTTTGGCTTCATAAAAAGTAAAGGGGCTGAAAAATTTTTGCACGCCCCCTTTTCTTTTTTTTTTTTTTTTTACAAAATTTTAAAAATTATCCAATAAATATCCACTTCACAATTGTGTCCCAAATTTTTGTTTTTTTCACAAAAAAAATAAATTTTATACTTTATGTTTGAAGCCTGAAATGTGGCAAAAGGTAAAAAAAATTCAAGGGGGGCCCAAACCGAACCCATGTAAATGGGTACCATAGTTTTCATCTGTATTATTTTTTTCCCCCCCAACCCAAAAGTCCCTTTGCACTGTTTTCTTTTAAAAGGAAAAATATTATTGAGTTTATTTTCTAAAGTTTGGCATATTTTCAAATTATGAGAAAGGAACTACCTTAACATACTTAATTTTCTTAGGCAGGACCAAGAAAACTTTTTTATTTCCTATTCTTAAAGAAGAAAAAATTCTGGAAAAAGGATTTAAATTTTTTTAAGTACATGCATTCATATTTGCAAAGTTGAAAAATATGCTCTTTTTTTGGGGTAATACAAGCTTTATTTAAAATTAAAACTTTGTATTTTGCCATTGTTTCCCTTTTTTTTGAAAAATGCATGATCTTTTTTTTAAAGAAATAAGCAACAGTGCCAAAGTGTCCGGAACACATACAATTTTTTTTCTATCCAGATTTTACATCTTAAAGTATACATGGTGCCTGTCTTAACCATCTGCAAATGTTCTTTTTGTGGTTAGGAAAAAAAAATGCATTATAAGTTATTTTTTTCAAGTGTGACTGTATCAAGGAATAGTGCAGGACACCATGGTAACTATTTTAGAAAAAAACATAAAAAAGGAATTAATCTAAGTGTAATTATAAATTCATAAAATCACATACTGTAGACTGATGGAAAAAATAAACTGTCTGGAAAAAAGACTATAAATACAACAGTCGGTTAAAAGTGTAAGCATTCATTCCAATTTGAAATTTTAACATCACAGATAAAAATCAAATATTGTAAAGGGTCGATTCAAGAAAGTTACTGAGGCACAAATGCAAAACCCTATCCCTGATTGGATTGAGAGATACATGAGATATAGGAGGAAACCATGAATCAGGTTGTATATAATTTATTTGTCACTTTTAAAATCTAAATATTTGGTATATGTTCTTTTTGGTAGAGAGTGTTTGGATGAGGCTGCCTTTGTCGTGGTGACTATTCTGCCTCTAGGTAGGGAGAAAAGGGGGTTTGGTAGGGGTGGGTATGTTGTTTTGATCCCCAATATATTTTTTTATTTAGTGCTATTTTTTTTTCGCATCAGAGACATCCTATCATGTTTAGATAATTTTTTTGATATTTTATAGTCACCTTTTTAATTTTTTATTTGTTGGTTTAGTTTTTTTTTTTAAAGGGGAAATTTAAGTAAAATTATGTATTTAAAAAGGATTTTGCATTGAAAAATGTTGACTAATTTTTCAAAAAGATAAAAAAAAGGTTAAAATCAATGTTTTTGACTTCATCAAGAAATATTTGTTCCTAAAGAGAAAATAAAAATCATAAAAGTAAGTAAAAGTACAAGTTATGGATGGCTATATAATGATGCAAACTAAACAACGTGAAAGAAACTGACATAATATGTAATCTGGAGAGCCAAAAAGCTAGAACGATACATTAAAAGGAATAACAAAATTTAAGCAGTATTAGGTCAAAGAAAAAATAAATTGCAAAAAGAATTTACCATGCAGCAGAAGGAAATTTTATAATAACCCAAAAATACTAATTGAAAAAGAAAAAGTTTGAAAATTTCCCAAAAGGGGAAATTTTTTTAAATTTAAAATTTAAATTTAAACACCCATAAGAAAAGGAAATAACATTATTTTAGATGAACTACCAAGCAAAAAAAACAAGCAATATACTGCTTTAAAGCCTGATGATAAATACCCTGGTATCAGAGAGTGATGAGTAATGCCTTCAGTCTTAACCAACAAGAGGCTTTCCCCCAAGCCGGAGGTCAAAGCCTTTCCTCAGCTCGCTTGTTTTTCCCAAATTTGGCAGCAAACCACAACCCCACGGTTCTACAGCAACAGGCTCTAATAGGCCTTCAAAACCTAATAAAGCTTGACCTGGAACCTAGGAATGACCTCCCACCTAACACTACAGCCACTCTGGAAAACCAGCCATACAAGCTGCATCACAGCTATACTACAGACCAGAAGTGTTAGTAACCTAGCATTACTGACCCAAAACCTGGCTTCCCCACCAAGGTGACTTGCCGATGTCCTGCTTTATTCCACCTCATAGCAGAGACATGCAACACACTAGGTACTGTGTGTTTTTTCTTGAACCGAGGCTATGCAGGAGCTTAAAAAGAAAGGGAAACAAATTAAATTACCACAACATAGGTAATTCTAATAATTATAGTTCATGGGCATCTAACCTTCTATATACTACCCAGAGAGAGAGAGTTAGAGCAAGAAGGGAGAGACAGCACAAGAATCTGAATTAGAGTGAGACAAACAGATGCAGAGGGAGAGAGAGGTGTACAACAAGAGAACGTAGGGACCAGTGGGAGCGCACCTTTTGTTCCAATAAATGCTGTAGGCTCCATCGAAACAAAAAGGAAAGACAGATATAAGAGCAAGATAACAAAGGTAGGGGTTTCTTCAAACTGAAGCTGATGCTCCAAATATTAGATATTGAAGCTGAGTGGTGCATGAAAAGGGCAATGTACTTCAGTGTAAAAAAATGACAGCATGGTGTCACTCACTGCTCTTTTTTATGTTGAATACAGCAAGTTTATGTACATTACTTACTGACAAGCTTTAACCCTTTAGAGTTCTGTAGTCTTGTGCACTGCTGCTTACAAACCCTCTGCACTCATGTCACTATAACAGGATCAGCAGATATAATATGCCAATCACTGCTATAGAGCTACCTACAGCCTAACCAGGAACTGTGATTCTAAATCTGGCTGTGGCTCTGTAAAACATTATGGTTAGACAACCCCTTTACACTTCATATTATAAACTTTTACAACTTCCATAGTGATACCAATAAACCAACTTAATATAACCAGAATACCCCTTTAAGGGTAATATATTTTTTGTCTTTTACATGCTCTCAAGGTGGTTTATCCACCTGGTTTACTTTCAGAAAGTTCAGAAATTTCCAAGAAGCTAACTAAGGGGTCTACAAAATGTAGAATTAACCACATAAAGTATTTACTCATATAGTCAACATCGTAGCATTTCATAATCCAATAACCTTAATCTGTGTGATTACATTTTTGCTTACATTTTTTACTACAGCTTGTAAATGATAGTACATAACTGAATCTGCTACTTAGATTGAATACTTACCTTATTATTATCTAATCATTCATTGTGCGGTCTGACTGGCAGAGACTGTTCAAAGATAATGCGTATTAAAGAGAAAACTAAGGGCCACATGTATGAAAACTGCATAGGTCTAAACCTAGTAATCTATGGGCAAAAAAGTGAGTATTAGACCTAAACAGTTTTCATACATGTGGCCCTAAGTGTCTGTCATTTGATTTTATCATGACTATGTCTTGAGACCTTAGTTATTTAAAGCTTTAGAAAAAAAGGGAATTTCATGTACAGCGTAAAAACACATTAACTTTTTTGCCCCTTGTGATGTTATTGAACTCATAAGATCAGTGTTGTTTTTTTGGGTAAGATCCAGTTTATGATAAAAACACATTCAGCCTTTTACCTTATATGACATTTCCTTTGATTAGGGTAAATTAAATGAGTGCTTGAATAAAGATGCTTTTGTTTTATGTGCTCTTTTGAAACCTTAATGTATGAATAAAAGTTTGCGTTTTTCCCGATTTAAAAGCAGCGTATTAAAAATGCCCCTTCAAAATTGAAAAAAAATGCTTACTGATCTGAGGTAGTCATTTGACAGGGAACACACAGAGGCCAAAATGGGCTCATTCATTTTCTTGGTAGTTCCTTCATAGTAATAATTTCTTTTTCGGCATTACAATTATCCAAACAAGTTCAGCAACATCAGTAGATGATTTATTTTACCAATATACTTAATCCATTACTTGACCTCAGAAGACAAGTCTTTTTGCATCATCTAAGTGTTTGTGCACTTAGCACATTATCAAGGCCAATAACCCTTTGCCCCTTGACTTTACAGCACTTTTCCCATTTTTTTGTATGTTTCTTCCAGGGACAAATGGTCAAGGGCCCCCCAAACCGGGGGGCTGCTGTTATTTATAAACCTTTAATACCGTTATGAATGGCCCGCCCAAAAAGACTCAAAACAAGAACCTAAAAAAAAAAAAAAAAAAAAAAAAAAAACGAAAAAAAAAAAACTTTATATAGCGGGCAATGAAATTTCCGTCACTTTAAACAATGTAAAGGATAAGCCAGAAAAAAAAACAAACTTTTACATAGTAAAAAGCTATTAACAGTCAGACATATGGGGGGAAATGTAAATGTTTTCGGAGTTTTACACACATTTTTCAGGCTGAATGCGCCTAACTGGGCCCGGGCCTTCCCCGTCAGATGCACCTAATGCGCTGTTTTGGCGAAAGGGGTTCGCCACTTTTGTAATCCCCCTAACATGAAGGGGCGTCTGTGGGGGCGTTTCTGGGGCAAAAACCCCACCAAAAATTCGAAAAAACTCCGACCATGTTTTGAATGCGGGGGTCGGCAAATGAGGCACATTAAAGCACCGACAGCAGACCTATTTTTCACTGTGGTCGCTTTGGGAGGCGTCAAATTTTTTGGCACCCAATTTTATGTGCACTTCGCACCGGCATCTTTGGGGAAGTTTTCAGGGTTAAAAAAAATGAAAACAGGCGCTTCGAGGCCCGATTTTTCATACATGCCCCCCAATTTTTGGGGCCCTGCCCAAAAGCTTAAAATCTTATTTAGCATGTAAGCTAATCTGCTGGGCCTTTAGTTCGTGTGGGGCTAAATGAAGAATATTCATAAATAAAAAATTTTCAAAGGCAGATTTAGGACAAGCAGATTTCAGTTAACTTTGTAGACAAGCTGGGCAGGCAAAGTTCTTGGAAAACAAGCAGAAAAACCGAGGCGGAAAAAGGAGATAAAATCGGAACCTACCCAATGGTCAGGACAAACCCTTTTTGAGTTCACGGGGTAAAGTAAGAACCCTTTCTGTTCAAGAAAAAGGGTTGTTTTTCGGCAGTCCACAGGTTACAAACGGTGGGGGCCCCCTAGTTTTTTTTCTTTAAATTTGGGGTTTTTGTGCAAAAAAAATAAAAAAAAAAAAAAAAAAGGGAAAGAAGGGCTCTTTTGAAAGTACGTCAGAAACAGTTTTAAAACAATAGTAAAAATTGTTTTAGGGTGCTCACCTAAACTTGTTGTGAAAGTTTTAATGTAGAGGCAAAACACTCTTTTAAAAATTTATGGGTGGCTCTTACCGAACCTCGGAAAAGGGGCCACATAGTCACCTCCTAAGGACCCAAAAAATTTTGGACAGCGGGGTAAAAACCGTAAAATGCACAATATTGGTGGAGGGGCGCTCGTTTTGGAATAAATCCTCGTGGTTACGGCTTTGGGATAAAAGCATAATTTTTATTCCATAAAAAAAAAATGCACAAGGTTGTTAACCCTTTTACATAAAACAGTAAACACAAAACGCTTTTTTTGTGCTTAACCGGGACACCTCAATGATAAAATCCTTAAAAAAGACAAATAAAACAATCTTATTTTAAAAAAAAAATCGAATCTGATTTTTATAATTTTTTAAACCAATGGGGCACTCTTTATTCGGGGTACATTAAAAAGGACTTCCCTTTAAAAAACCAATAAAGAAATTAAAATCCAAAGGATAAGAAAAAAGAATAAAGTGATTGACTGATGAAAAAAGGAGGGGGGGTTTTCAATTTAACCCAATGACCCCCGGCCCAAAACATTTGCGTATTTCAAATTGGATTTGAAAGTAAGTCGAGCAGGTACATTATTAAATGTAATTCTGCAAAAATTGTTTTTTTTTAAAAGTTTTTAATACTGCAGTGATGAGTTATCCCTCCTTCTACATTTGTTTTGCTGTTTGTGCACCTGTTTAAAAATTTTCACCTCACGTGCTGCTGTGGCATGCTGGCACTTGTAGTTCCACCAAACGGGGCTGTGGGACTTACAAGTGCCACATGCCACTGCAGCACAGTTTAAAAACAATGTTCTAATCGCACCCAAAACAATTAGTGCCTGTGTGGTTGTGGAATCTGGCACCTGTAGTTAACACTACTAGCGCTTGGGGATTACAAACCAGCATCCCACGGCGCACATGTTAAACACATGTTCTAATCAGCACCCATACAATTAGTACCTGTGTGGTGTGGAATGCTGGCACCTGTAGTTACACAGCTACTAGCTGCTGTGGACTTACAAGAGCCAAGCACTGCAGAAACAGTTTAAACACAGTTCTAATCAGACCCATACAATTAACCTGTGTGGTTTAATGCTAGCACCTGTAGTTCCACACTACTAGCTGCTGTGGAAAATTTACAAGTGGCAACCATCCACTGTAACATGTTAAAACACATGTTCTAAAAGCACCCATAGATAAGTACAGTGGTTGTGGGATGCTGGATTTGATTCCCTAAACTACAAATGCCGTAGCCCACCTTACTTAAAATTGTAATGGGTGCGTTTAAAAGTACATTTTTCTTTTACTTGGAAGGGGGCCGGAAGGGCTGGGAATGACCAGGAGCTGAAAGACCTGCCATGCCAGGGCCAGAGTGCCGTGAGGGAGAACTGCTGTGGCGGGAAGACGAGGTTCCCAGATAAGGTAGGGGGGGAAAAAAGGGAAAAAAAAAAAAAAAAAGCTGCTATGTTGTGCTGACTAGAAGATGCAGTGGGCAGAGGAAGGTTTGCGACGTTATTAATGGGTGTAACTCATTGTGTGATATCAGCACTTCACCTCCTCCTCAGTCTCGTTGTAATTGGAACAATATAAGTCGGAATGCTGTAAGTCGGGGACTGCCTGTATAAGGCTGTATGTATGGCATTATTATTTTGTCTTTCTATTGAACCATTAAACCCTTTTGATACCACATTTCAGTGTTTACCACTTTTTCAGAAACGTCCACCACCGTCCACTGCTATAACATAATAAATTCACTGGTACTTACGTCTCCATCGTTCCAGCACTGTCGGAGCTCCAGTGTCCACCACCATTTTTTCAGCAGTAACATTCTGGACGGGTCTCACATGGCTATGAGACAATCACTGGACAAAGTGGAAGGGTTTTGGCCTCACCCCATCACGTGGGGCCCCGCAGGTATGAGACTGCTGTGTCAAGCCAGTCCAGAACATCACTGCTGAGTAACTTTTTAAAAGAAGTCTAAAGGCCCTTTAGTAAATTTTTTAAAGCAGCAAAAAAAAAACATTATAAGAATTCAACTACCAAATTAAAAACGAAAAAAACGGCCCAACATTTGACATGTTACTATCTAAACATTTTTTGTTGCTTGTATCAATACGTAAAACTACTACATTGGCCACCTATGTTCAATTGAAAAAAAACTTTTTCAAAGACCTACAACATTGACTCCATTTACAACTACAGCACAGAAGATGCCATTTGATTCACGGGTTAATCAACAGTCATCTACAGTAGGTTGCAAAAGTATTCATACCCCTTGAACTGTTACTTTTAAATGTTAGAAACTTAAAATTTTCTCGTAAAAAGATATATCTAAAAATTTGGGGGGCAGTAAAAATAACACTTTTGTAATTGGTTTGCATTACCAAAAGTCCATTAATATAGCACATCTACTAATTGTGTATCTATACTTTTTCCTGCACAGCTGGACGGCAGTTTAAAATTGGGCTGACATTTTTCATTCACCTTTTCGGACACGCCCCCAGAGGGAAAACGCCCCCTGCGTGTGATTGATGCTTGCACTCTGTGCTTTCCCCCCCTTGAACTGTTGAAATTGAAATTGAAACAAAAGGGAAACCAATGTATGAACCTTTTGGGTTTAAAAACTCACTTTTTGCCCATATAACCTAGGGGCAAAAAAAGTAGTTTTTTTAGACCAAAAACAGGTTTCAAACCCCATGGGCCCAAATGCCGCACTTCTATCCCTCCTATCCAGCTCTATTTTAAAGGTTTGGGGTAAATAAGTAGTGCTAGCTTTGGATTCACTCCCCCCTCATAAACACCCTTATTCACGCTCTCCCCCTACATCAGACTTATACAGTCTGTTTCCATCACCCATATAACACAGCCTTATACAGTCTGCTCTACCTCCTGCCTGATAACAGGGGGGGAGTGAGGGGAGGGCAGTGGGCATTCCTCACATGCGTTTCATCAGTTCAGGCTGTATGTATGACTGCTTTCAGCAATGAAGATGTTTTAGTTACAAGGAGCCTGTGCAGCCTGTTATCTCCAGACATCCTTTCTCTTCCCCTACTTCACACAGAATGATGATGTCACAACTCTTCAGTGAGCGGAGACACGCCTCCTGGCAGGAGATACATGCCCACTGAGAGAAGAAACTCGCCCCTGGATCTGAAACTGAAACGGATAGAAGCAGCTCAAGTCTGCGAAACCAAGTAATGATAAAACCCCTTTAAATATATTTTATGTGATAGAGCAACACAAAGTAGCAAATAATTGTGAAGTGTATAGAAAATTATACATGCTTTTTCAAATTTTTGCAAACTAAAAAAACTGAAAAGTGTGGCATGCATATGAGGGCTGGGACAAGGTATTCTGGTGCCCAGGCAAATAAGACATGTAGCGCCCCACCACTCCTCTGCCAATGTAAAATTCAGCCCTCTCCATACCTATTTGCGCCCCCTTCCTGTCTGGGATGAAGTGGAGCCCTAGACGGTCGCCTACCTTCGCCTACCCGTCGTTCCGGCCCTGTGCATATGTATTCAGCCCCCTGTACTCTGATACCTCTAAATCGAATCCAGTGTAACCAATTGCCTACTATTAGTTGTGTACTCCACAAATCTGGCCTTTATGGAGTGGCAAGAAGTAAGTAATTTTTGAAAACAAGCAATAAAAAGATCTTTTTGTAGTCTGAAAAAAGCTATGTATGGGGACAGCAAGCACATGGAAGAAGGTGCTCTGGTCATATGAGTCCAAATTGCGATCCTGCTGTATCCAACATGCATCCAAACATGCAGCTACATGTTGGATACGTGTTGGATCAGATCGCTGCAGCATTTTTGGAAGTGATTTTCGGATCCAACACGGATCCAAAATCGTATCCAAACACGCCGTGTCAACGGCCACTAAGTGGGAGCCTGAAGCTGCATGTCCGACCGGTATTTCTCCGGTTTTTGTGCCGTGCACATGGCCGCGGGAAGACGGCTTTTCTCCGCGATGAGCATGTTCATATTCCGTCTGAAAACCAGACGGAAGAATGAACATGTAGAATGTTTTTAGGGCAGCCGGTGGTCTGAAAAACCGCAGGGGGGAAAACCCGTGAAGCGAGGACTGCCGCACGGGTTTTTCTCAGAGCCCCATGTAAAAGGTTGCAGACGGTTTTTCAGACGGTTTGCAAAACCGCAAACCATCTGAAAAACCGTCCGCAAACCGGTGCCATTTTATTTATGATGCTCTTCTCAAAGAAAAACTTAACTCCCTGATTACAGCAAAAGACAGGAACTGTATGCGAACATGCATTTGGGCACACAAAATACATATCTCACATGGACAGTTCATATCACACTATATATGAAGCCTAATACTGCTGCTTGGTTGACGGATGTGCATAATCATTACTTACCAGAACCAGTGCTTTAAACATGTCAAAAGTGAAACAGCACACTGGAAAATCACCAGCCTCTTCTCTAAGGTTACCATCTATTTCTAAGTAGACCTCAAAGATCCGTAGATCAAAGTATCTTGATATCTATACCCTCAGGACAATTGCTCCAGATAGTGGAAGTCTCATTGTTTAATGGCTGTTCATTTTTATGTTTGATAGGAAGCATGTAAATATGTCATGGTTTCTAAAAATAGGTGGGAAAGTAAAATTGGATTCTAAAATAAATGTAATCATTTAATGAAAATAATCAGCTGACCTGCGCATATTACAAACAACTATCAATCTCAGCACACATTGTGTCTGAAGATAAGGTCTGAGTTAAATATCATGAGTGTTGCAATATGTCAATTAAACCATCAAAGCTCTTTTTGACTTGACCTTGTTAAAAAGGTCCTTTGTTTTTTCGTTTCAACAGAATTACAGCCTATTGAGCATAATTTATGCCTATATCTATTGCTAACCTGCTCTCAAAAAGAGAGCACATGATATTTTTATCAGTTTAAAAGGGAAATCAAAATGCTTCCACATCAAAGCTGCAGCGTCACTAAAATCCTCAGAACTGATGGAATACATAAAATTGTGGCTCTTCTGAAGATGAAACAAAAATGATTGCAATTGAAGAACAACAAAGGCAACACTTTGTTCACAAAGGGACACTATTAAGCCCTGCTAAGGCTGACTCTCTGCCAAACGTTTCAAATTATCTCCACTGGTGCTGCTATATATTTTTTCCTACTTTTATTTATGGTCATATGTTACATGCCTTCAAAGTAATATTGTTGCTTTTTGCTTATCTGGATCAGTAAAAACACAATTTATTTCTATTTGGTCTCAGTGAAAGCTCTGTGATCTTTATATGTATGCATTCCAAGGGAAAATACTCATAAAAGCCAAGTCCAAAAACACATACAAGTCAATAAAACATAGAACATAAGAATTGCACATAGGATATGTTATATATTAATTTAGCAATTCAGTCTCATAGTAAATACAGATTATTTGAAAGGGCTGATTTTTTTTAAAAAAAAGGATATTTCCAAATTTGAAGCATATTTTTTTTTTTATAAAGATTGAATAAAAATTGTTCAGCCCATAAATTTTTTATGTTTAAACTATTAGCTTTGTTTTCATGAAGCTATGTCCCCAGCTGGCAGCAGTAATGAAATCTAAGGAGATGAAGCTAGTTACCTGCTCACTTATGGCATACTACTTTGGGTGCTTCACACAGTGCATTTTTGGTGTGTTTTTAGTGCATTTCTTTTTGCAGAAATGCACAGCAATAACGGCAGTTTAATGCTGTGCATTATTGCAAAAAAAAAAATGCATAAAAAAACGCACCAAAAACGCACTGTGTGAAATCCCCCTTCACATACTTACGGCATACTAAATACATCTATAGCACAAAATCCAAAAGCAAGCTGCAATTGTGTCCATTTCTTTATGGTTCTGTAGCAGGCCTACACAACTTGGCAGTATGAAGGGGCCAAAACATGAACTTCTCCTGGGGACGCAAATAGGTTTTCATGGTGATAAAGATTGCATTTCACGGGTCAATGGGTCGCTATCCTCCCCCTTCTCCATACGCAATGGTACCAGGCAGGGCTGCCCCCTCTCTCCTCTCCTATACGCTCTTGTTGTGGAACACTTGCTCCAGGATATTCGTACAAATGCCTCTATTAGCGGAATTAAATGTGGAAATCTTGAAGTGAAGTGCTCGGCGTTTGCAGATGATTTACTACTATATGTCACGAAACCTTTCATTTCTCTCCCCTCCATCCTTAAGGTTCTTGGTGATTTTAGATCATTCAGTAACCATAAGGTTAATATGACTAAAAGTGTGGCTCTGAATATTTCCCTTTCCCCAGGGGATGTGACTAGGCTTAGGGAGTCTTACTCCTTCTCTTGGGCGTGCTCCTCGGTTAAATATTTGGGAATCAATATCCCCGCAGATCCTGGTAAGTTATTCGACCTCAACTTCTTTCCCGCTCTTTAACTTAATCCGGTCCGACCTCTCCAGGTGGGACAAAAAGGACTTCTCCTGGTTAGGTCGAATCAACATTGTGAAAATGAACATCCTCCCCCGACTATTATATCTGTTTCAGTCCATTCCGATTCTCCTCTCTCAATCCTTCTTCCGCTCGTTACATGGCCTAATAATGCGCTTTGGCTGGGCACAAAATCACCCTAGGGTCGCCAGAGCGGTACTGATGAGGTCCAGAGCTGAGGGTGGCCTTTCTGTTCCAAATTTTCAAGCCTACTATCTGGCGGCATCTGCGGCCAGAATTTTGGACAGCTTTCATAATGCTAAAAACAAGTTGTGGGTCCAAATTGAGGCTGAACTCTATGGATCCCCAACTGCAGCGATCCCCTGGCTCCCTCCGCGCTGGCTTCCCAAAAAACGCCTGTCGACTATCCCCCTCCTTTTGCAGACTGTGGTTTTGTCTATTAGATCCTACCCTTCATCTATGCACATCTTGTAATTTGGTGGGCCACTCACCCCTATTACTGGGAACCCTGGGATTTTCCAGATACGCTAAGGCCCCCGGGAATGGGTTTTAGGGGGTGATAGGAGGGTACAGTAAACATGTCAGTTTTGGGGGCGTGCTGGGACCATTAAAACATATTCAGCTCTGAAAGCGGAAATTTCCCAAAGTCCTAAGTTCTTTAGACTTGCATTACTACCAAAATTGGGGTAGCATCTATACAGCCTTTAATGTGCCTTTCTCCTGAGTAGAGCCCCTCTCCGTGTTTGAGGGGTGGGTGGGCTTAAATTGCCCTTCTCAACGCACCCGCTATCCTAGAATCTATGGGCCCCGTTATGCAGACTGAGGCCTCCCCTAAACTAGCTTACCAGAAAGCGTGGGAAAAAGAGCTCTCTAGGGTATTCTCTGAGGAAGAATGGAGTCAAATATTTACAGTGGCTCGTAGAACCTCGGTCTCCATAAGAACACAGGAACTTAACTACAAGATTATTTCCCGGTGGTACAGGGTCCCATCGCTTTTACATGTTCTGTATCCTACAGTCACCAATTTATGCTGGAGATGTCAGAGAGAAGAGGGAACTATGTCTCACATCTGGTGGAAATGCCCGGTTCTGCAACCCTTTTGGCTCAAAGTCATTCATGTTGTCCACTTGATTTCGGGTGAACAATTGGATAATGACCCGAGCACTCTGCTCTTTATGATGGTTCGGGGTTCCTTCCACACTTTCAAAAATAGGTTAATTCCATGAGTTGTTGAACGCTGCCAAAACTGTTATCCCCAGATTGTGGCGTTCCACAATATGCCCCTCTATCTCGGACTGGTTCGAGGAGGTTCATAGAATCTGCAGATGGGAGGAAATACGGGGAGACCCATCAGGTGACGACACAGTCTTCTACAAAGTCTGGGATGACTGGTTCAAATTTTGTGACTCTGCCAATTATGCGATGTCTTGATCGCCTGACTTACAAGCCATCGACTGCATCACAGTCTTGGTGAGTAGTGATGGTTCCCGACCCCCGACTGGCTGTTCCCCCTCCTTCCCTTCTTACCTTTGTTCAGTTCAAGTTTTTTCTTTGGCCGGTGGTTGCTCCTACTGCTGTGTAAACTCCGGGGCCCCTCGGTGGTGGCGGGGGGGGCAGAGGAGGGTGCATTCGGAAAACTAACCCTCTTAGTTGTGGTCTGCCTGATGGGCGCACTACTTCTGGGCCGCATCAGATAGCTGCAAATTTCTTTTCTCCCCCTCCTCCCTTTCTTCCTCGGCAGGCGATGAGTCTGGGGACCCCTTGGCTTACCGCCTTCCTCCTTAAAATACATGCTTTCTGCAGCTCCAATCTTGTGGTTTAGCTTCACGTATACCCCAACATTGTTGTATTTTTTAATTTCTGAAAGGCTTTTTTTCTATACAAATTGTAAAGCTCCATAAACCTTGGACTTATTGATCGTCTGGAACCACCATGTAATTCAATTTTCATCTTATCTTTGTCGTACTGCATTTGGATTAAAATGCCAACGTTGGCCTTTTTTTTCCCAAAATAAAGTTTTTTGAATTTCAAAAAAAAAAAAAAAAAAAAAAAAAAAAAAAGATTGCATTTTTCAAACAGTTTTGCAACTTCCACAAACAAAGCAAAAATATTTTGAATCTTGTGAGAGTGAACAAGAATCTTTTTATCCACCCTATATTCTGTTTTGATCTTTGTCTTTTTTTTATCATCCATTTCTCCAAGTCACCCTAAAAACTTTTTCCTCTCCAAAATATTTCCACAGCTACTGCATACTGTTCAACTGCCCTCTACCGTAAACACTTATTTCACTCAGCTATCTTCTGAGAAGGTCCATGCACCCCCCACACTGCTGTTTTCACATGAAATCCTGCAATTCAGCTGGCTTTGCAGGTTATTGAGTTTCCCAACAGTCCTGCCTCGTCTTTTGGAGTTCTGAATAAAGCCAAGAGAACTCCCATAAAAGTGGAGACTGCAGAGAATGCGCGGCCACCTCCACTCACTGCAGTCACACTGTTCTTACAACTGTCGTGGGCGACAGAAGACCTTTGGGGCATGAAAGGGTCGGGGGGGGTGGTAATAGGGTGTGGGCCCGCTGTATAAAAAATTTGAAAAGCATAGGGAGGTACTTTTAAGGCCTAAAAACTATTTGCCAGTGGGAACCCATGTTTGCAATATAAGCTGTAAAATTGAAATAATTTTAGGGGAAATTTTAACCTTTAAAAAAGCATATGGAACTAAATTAATTTTGTTTATCTAGTTCTCCTTTGCAGACAGTGGGTCAAATATTCCAGATGTTAAAAGCTGCCCCCAAAAATTTGCATTGGGCCCCCGGGCCACTCTTTGCCCCCTCTCCTGCAGCGCTGAGGGGGAGGGGGTGCCGGGGTCCATGTGTTTGGGAAAACCCCTAAACTAAGTGGAAAAAAGCGAAAACCCTTCCACCACTGCATCCACTGTTCTTACAACTGTCGTGAATGAACAGAAGACCTTTGGCGCATGAAAGTGGTCTGCGGGTTGTATATGGTGTGGGCCCGCTGTATGGAAAATTGCAAGCATATGGGGACATGGGGCCCAAAATCATTTCCAGGGGAAAACCCCATGTTTGCAATAAAAAGCTTAAATTCATAAATTTTAGGGCATTTTACGAAAAAAAGAAATCATGGAAACTAAATATGAATGTTTGTCTATCTACTTCTCCTTTGCAGACAGTGAGTCAGAATGATTCCAGTGGCCACAAGCTGCACCACAGCCTGCACGTTGGGTTAAGGACACTAAAAGTCCCCTCTGCCGCTCTGCTGGTGCCGTGGTCCATGTGTTGGGCTGTGGGCACGCTCATACTTCACTCCAAGACTTACCTTGCTGTGCTCCTGCTCCCCTGTTCTCTTCTGTCAGCCAGTGCGCGTGTGCGCTGGCTCGGTGAAATTTAAAGGGCCAGCATGCCAGTAATTGTCTATTTGTCGGGCACTGACCTTATATCTTCTGGCCACCTCTCCTGCTTCCTTGCCAGATCGACAGTCCCCTGTGCCTTAGTGAAAGCATTGTCTAGCGTTGCTGTCTTACCATTTACCTTGACTTTTGCCTCTGTCCTCTGACCACGTTCTGCCAGCTACCTGGCCTGAACCTCCTGCCTGACACGGACCACGAGCCTGTCCTACGATTTTGTACCTCGCTACACCTCAGCCGCCACCACAAGCAAGTCACGTCAGAGGGAGAGACCTGGGGGGTCTCTTGCTGCAGCAAACCCAACAAGCCTTGTGGCGGGCTCTGGTAAAAACCAGAGGCCCTTTAGACTCCACTCCCTGACATGGCTTACACCACCACCTGCGGGGGGTCCAGTGGACCCACGCTCCAGCAGTCTTCACGGTCCACAGCCATTACACCAGTGATACCAAATTTATATAGTTTTCATTATGTTTTTTCTCTTTAACCCCGAAAGCAAAGATTTGTTTTGTCAATGTTCAAATCTGACGTGTCACTTTATGTTGGAATAACTTGTTAATGCTTTTGCCTATTCATGTGATTTTTAGACTGTTTTCTTGTACATTAAGTTAGTGATAAATGTTGGTTGATTCAGTTTGTGTTTGTAAAAAAAATACAGTTTTAAAGTGTGTGTTTTTCTGCTTGAGACATATAGTGATACACACACAAAACAGTTAATTCACATTTGCCATTTGTCTACTATGTGTTTGGATAATTCTTTATATGTTCTTTTTATTTTTTTTAGGACATTAGTACTCTAATAAGTTAAGAAAAAATTTTTTTAACTTTTAAGAAAATTTGCAACGCAGATTTTTTAATGTACCAGTTTGGTTCTGATTAAAGGAATTAAAGCAAAGTGGAGAATAAATTCTTATTTTATTTGCATATTTTTAATTTTAATACATTTTTTACTAGAACACATTAATTAGATGTTAACAGAAAAATGCAACTCACAGTTTAATCCCCTGATTCTGCCACTTTTAGGTATATCACATCTGTTGCCCTAATGTATTACTTGACTCAACCACAGGCCTCAGAATTGATGGAGCACCTACTAGATTTTGAGACCTCCTTTAGATCAGGATATTTTTAGGCACCATTCTAGTGCTAAAACTTAAGAAACACCCCCAAAAAGACACCATTTGCTAATTATAAATATGTATATAATTAACATTATAATAAAAAGACTTATTGTGTGCAGTGCCTCCATCCAGTTACTCCGTTTCTGCTTCTTATTGTTAATTTAAACTTGAAAATGTTCAACTTCAAAACTACATAAAGTACAAAGTCACTATGGAAATTCTGCAGCAAATGCAAGCAGCTGCACAGCGTTAAACTGAAATGCATGTCCAACCCATGTCAACCTGCTCTCCCATCCTCAGATAATCACATAGTTACTTCCATTGTTCTCTTAAAGGAGCCAAAACAGAGAGCTATGGATTAGCATAATTATGAAGCGTATTAAGCGCAGTATGCCACGAAATACGCCGCGAAATGTGCTCCAAAATAAGCTGTGTGAATATATACTTAGCGGGCTCTTCCTGTTCGAACAGCATGTAACCACTGAGCCTGTGATTGGCTGCAGAGTCACACACCGATGAGCGTGAAGTCATTATCAGGTGCCCCGCCCCGGGAATAGAGTCTTGCAACCAGAGTTGGTTGATAAGTTAAGTCTTAATTTTTTCTATATTACCCCCCTCCCTGGCCCACTAATTTTGTTGCATAATTTTGATATATGCATATGGTGCCCTGATGCATATATCTTTTTAATTGCTTTTTATTCAGTTTGTTGGGAGGCAAGTTGAAATAAATACAGCAATGGTTGCATTTTTATTATTTACAACGTTCACCATGTGTTTTAAATAACGTCAGTAGAATTATGGTGATACCAAATTAATATATTTAGTTATTAAAGAGGTTGTCTCACTAAAGGGTTGCTTTTAGTTAAAGATCTTGCAAAAACACTCACTTTGCAAAA